>JAKUCV010001604.1:80511-189008 GCA_028386065.3 Turnera subulata | reverse complement strand
TGTCACTTGGAAAGTAGTGGTACGACTAGATGGTTAGAGACTAGTTCTGTGGTGTCTTGCCAGAGGGTTTGTTGGTTGGGGTGTTGACCCCGGATTTGTGATATTGGGATGTTGATCCCGGATTTGTGATATTGGGGTGTTGACCCCGGATTTGAGATATTGGGATGTTGATCCCGGATTTGAGATATGGGGATGTTGATCCAGGATTGTGGTGGGGCCTGGCATCCAGAATTAGTTAATAACCAGGTACGACCCTAGCTTGTCCAGTGACGGGGCCCGGAAGATAAAATTGGTAATAAAAATAATTAAGCATTCATTGGTCTTGGTATAGTTGTTATGGTAATTTACTTGTGATGTGATTGGTTGAGCTTGATGTGATTAGGTGAGAGTCCTCTGTCGTGTTGTTTGCGATGATTTCCTCTGTTGTGTTGTTTGAGTTGTAATCCACTGTTATGTTGTTTGTGATAGATTCATCTGATTTGATTGTTGTGTTTACCTCGAAAGTGTTATGGTTGAATATATCACTGTTTATCTTTCGTCAGTGAGCGTTTCGGACTCACCCCTCACCTGCGGGGTTTCATCCCGTAGGATGAGTTGTTTCATGTACAGGCTTAGTGCATTCCAGACAGGCTGCAGCGTTTTCCTTGGACAGACTTGGATCCATAGATTGCATGTGTCGCACACAGTATTAGTGAGTTTAAGTCTTCCGCTGTGCATATTGTTATTGTTGTTGGGCCATTGGGCCAGTTTCATTATTATTGATGTTGTTGATGTTGGGCCGTAGGGCCATATTGTTGTTTATATTTTTGGGCTGTTGAGCCAGGGTTATGCTTTATACACTGTATGCTAGGCCTTGTTGGGCTGGATTGTCACAGTTCCGGCACGTATTTACTGTATACGGTAAATACGGGTCGGGGCGTCTCATATATATATATATATATATATAATAAATTTAATAATTAAATATTAAATTGCCCAAAATGGAAAATATTTCTAGATCCCTCCTTGACTATCATGGCACTAGAAAAGTTATTATGTCATTAAATCCCACTGGATGAAACGCCCCGACCCGTATTTACCGTACACAGTAAACACGTGCGGGAACTGTGACAACCCAACCAAAATAAGCCCAAGCATACAGTGTGTGCAACAGATATCCGGGCTCAACAGCCCATAATAAAAACAACAATAACAACTCAACCGACCCAATGGCCCAATTACAGTAAAAGAATGCACAGCGGAAGACTTAACAACTCACAATACACTGTATGCGACACTGATGCAAACCATGGATCCAAGCCCTGTTCAAGGGATAACACCGCAGCCTGTCTGAAATGCACCAAACCTGTACCAAAAATAACTCATCCTACCGGATGAAAGCCCGCAGGTGAGGGGTGAGTCCGAAGTGCTCACCGACGAAGGAAAGACAATCAATATGCACACTATAACTACTCAAGGTCAAACATAACAGACAATCTAAAAGACAAGACCCAAAACCGGTCCAAGACCGTAAAAACTCAAATAAAATCCAGTTATCCAATTTTATCTTTTTCGGGCCCCGTCACGGATAAGCTAGAAGTCAGACCTGGTTATCAACATATTCCGGGTGCCAGACCAAATCCAGAGAACCCAGGGATCGACATCCCAAAAATACGAACCCAGGGATAGACATCCCAAAAATAATCACGGGATAGACATCCCAAGCATAGACATGCTTATCAAGTAACCCAGGTCAAGGCCACCACGAAACAGTCTTAAACCATCAAGTCGTACCACTACTTAACACGCGACAATTATATTACCGACATTATAATCAAATCACAGGGATCGACATCCCTACCAAAATCCCGGGATAGACATCCCATCCAAAATACCAAGGATCGACATCCTTGTCACAATTTATTAATTATACCATTTTATTTAGTGCCAAAACAACTCAAGGATTAACGTTCAAAAACCGACATGGGATAAACATCCCGACCACAATCAAGACAATGGGATAAACATCCCGAAGCATAACATAGCAAATGCAGCATCCAACAGTGTAAAACCAACAAACACAATTACCGAGTAATATAGGCACATATTGAAGGAAATCCATCCTCACCTTGGCCGATTACTCAACTCCGGAAACAATGACCGGTCCGACGCCGGCTCCTCGGGAAACTGCCCGATATCCAACCTATACCACAAAACCATATATACACATAAATGCACATAATCGGTATACTATGATGCCCAAAATTGCAAAATAATCCCATCCCGGTTCATATCCGTTATTATTATCTTTTACCGAAAATATAATACCGTACGTATTTCCGAATATAATTTCGGTACCATACTTTAATTAAAACTCTTTTCAAAATAATTTCATAAAATAATTATAATTTCCAAAATTATAATCTCCATAATTTTTTCAAAAAAATAATAACCTATTTATAATTTTCAGAAAATATTTATATAGTATTTATCTTTTTTCTATATATAATAATATTTTCCAACACAAAATTATAATTACTTTTAATTTTCAAAGTACATATATGTATATATATATATTCCTCAACCATAATTTTCCAAAGAAAATAATATATATATAAATTCTAGAAATTATTTATATGGCATTTATATTTTTTCCCAATTAGTAATAGTTTCCCAAAACATAATCTTAATTATTTAACCAAGTGTGTATACTTATATTTTTCGCAAAATACCAAAATTAAATTGACCATAATTTTCTCAAAGTAAATATATAATTTTTTTCCAAAATCATATACCAGATTATTAATAAATATATATATATATATAAATTTTTTTTTTAATTAAATGGACTAGGCTGAACAGGACCAGGCCCAGGCTCGCACTGTGCAAGCCCAGCCGGCCCACGCCCAAGCCCAAGCCAACCCAGCCCACACAACAGAAGATCCAAGGCGCGACCCGACCAGACGAAACGGGTCGGACGCGGGTCGCGGGTCTACTCACCTTGGATGAGCTCGGCGACGGCGTGAACGAGGTGGGGAAGGACGAGCGAGCACACCCACAGCAGCGACGGACAAAGGCGACTCCGTGGACGGTGGAACGGCGGCGCGGCGACGGCATGAAGCTGAGCAGCGGCGCGGAGGAAGACGGATCCGACGGGTCTGCTCCTCGGGTCTACGGCTCTACGGCGCGCGTCGGTGGACGGAAGGAGGAGGAAGCGACGACGTCGAGGTCGCGATGGTGTGGCGGTCCTGACGGCGGCGGTGGTGAGACGAGACACAGCCCGGAGCTCCATTTTGTGAACAGTGGCAGGGGGTGGGTGGCAAACTGTTCACCGGTTTTCTGTATTTTCTTTTTTTTTTTCCCTTCTTTTTCCTATTTTCTTCTTTTCTTGTATTTTCTTTATTTTCTTTCCTATTTTTCCGATTTTCTGAAGCGCCCCGACCCGTATTTACCGTACACAGTAAACACGTGCCGGAACTATTCTTTTTTATAGAACGGACAGTACATCTCAAACATAGTTACATCAGCAACCATATAATACAACTGTCACCATACTCGGGGACCATTATTCAATCCATAAACAGCGCTCAACAGCAGCAGCAGATAGTATCAGTAATATAAGCAACACAGGAAAATAGCAACACAGCATCATATATCACACAGCAGCGAAATTGTAATACAGCATCATATGCAATAGAACAGCAGCGGAAGACTTTATGCACATGCAGCGGAGGTATGGATCCGGAGCCAGGTGGAGAAGAAATCAGCAGCCATCGAACATCGTACCTGAACTACGAAACAACTTAACCTACAGGATGAAACCCCGCAGGCGAGGGGTGAGTCCGAAGTGCTCACCGACGAAGGATAAACAGTGATATACAAGCGACCGTAATACTTGAAAACAATCGCAGACAAGCAACAACATAACTCAACAAACTGAGCCAAGACCCAAAGAATGTTTATTATTATTACCAATTTTATCTTCCGGGCCCCCGTCACTGGACAAGCTAGGGTCGTACCTGGTTATCAATTAATTCCGGATGCTAGGTCAAGAACCAATCCACATCTCAAAACCCAGATATTTGGTATATCCAAACCACTGAATATTCGGTATACCCCAACCTCAGGCAACATGCCAACCGGATATTCGGTATATCCGAACCACTGGGTATTTGGTATACCCTAACCACAGGCAATAAGCCAAACGGATATTCGGTATATCCGAACCACTGGGTATTTGGTATACCCTAACCACAGGCAACAAGCCAAACAAACCAAGTAACCGACCATAGCATCTCAAAATTAATTTTCAAACCATCGGGTCGTACCACTACTTTCCACATGAAAATTATTTCATCATCTCAAATCAATTCCAATTTCCTTTTCTCAATTTCCACAGTCAATAGTTCAACATCAATCTCAGCATACTATCCACAGAATCAAAATCACAGCTCAATGGCAACAATAATATCCACAGCAGTTATTCAGCCAACAATCAACAATTCAGCAGTTCAATCGAACAACAAAGCACACAAAGTATTACAGGCAACATAACAAGGGTTATCCATCCTCACCTTAGCCGATTACTCAATGATGGAATTGTCCAGCAAATTCCAAGTCCGGTTCCTCAGCAAATTGCTCGTTATCAACTCCTATATCAATCAAATAATATGCACACATAAGATGATATGCAAATGCCATGCTAATACTGTGTACCGGAAATTAAATATAAACTCGGCTCGGTTACTCCCCCGGGTTAATTTTCCGTTATCATCAACATTTACCATTTACCTCAAGTGCCAATATACCATTCTATACTTACCCCTATAATCGGATATTATTCCGGTATAATACTTTGAAAATACCCTTTCCATAATTATTTCTTAAATATGTACTTTCCAAAATATTATTTCTTCAAGTTATTATTTTCTTTCCATATGTTATATACCATATAATATTTTTCCAAAATTAATTTTCCTCTTCATTTTTTTCCAGATTTAATTCTCTCTTTTTCTCTCTTTTTTTTTAATTAAATCGGGCTGGGCCTTACTATACAGCCCATGCCCAAATTCAGCCCAAACCAAAACACCCAAGCCATTTACTCAGCCCAACACCACACAACCCAAATCCATTTGCATCTCGGGTCGATCCGCGACCCAGACCCGCAAACCGGGTCATCTCAACCTCAGGCTCACCTGCACACAGACGGCGAGCGCCGGCACGACGGGAACGAGCGGCAGCAGCGAGGCGGCCTGCAGGCGAGGCAGGCGACGGCGAGGAGAACGCGACCCAGAACGGCAACCCGAGCGTGTCCGGAGCGAGGAGGAGATGGCTTCCGCGTCGGCTGTCACGGATCGAGGGAGGCGGCTCGACGGCTGCTCGTCGGGTTCGTCTTCACTGGGCGACGCCGGCGGCTCCTCGGGACGGCGACGGTGCAGCGAAGGCAGGAGGAGGAAGGAGAAGAAGAGGCGGTTGGAGGCGGCGGCGAGGTGGCTCGTGGCGGTGGAAGAAAAGAAAAAAAAATGGGGGAGGTGGCTTTTGCAAAACGGCAACGTTTTGCTGGGTGTGTGTGTGTTTGTTTGTTTTTTCTTTTTTTTTTCTGGTTGGTTTATGGGTGAATGAATTTGCAGGTAATGGTTTTGCAGGGGAAGAAGGAAAGTAGCAGGTGATGGTGGCGATGCAGCAGAAGAATAATAGTTTTATAGGAAGCAAAATCACTTGTATATCACAAGTATAATAGGTAGTTCACAGGCTGAATAGGAAAAAGGCGGCTGAATAATTGAACTTCAATTATGCAGTTACTATGCTGCATGTGAAGTGTGACCCGCCTGGACCAGAAAATATCCAATATACCCACTTACCTTTATTTCTGGCCCGATAATTCGAGGATAAACCCTGCTTTTCCTAAGATTCCCGGACCCGGAAAATTCCAACTTTGGTCCGTAAAATCCGCAAAAAAATCCCGAGCGTGGGACAAGGCTCGGTTTCGGAATCCAAAGCTCGATTTACCATAATTTAATTACCCAAGATTAAAATCAATGGTAAATTACTGTAAATTAACTTAAATAGTCCCGGTAAAAATGAAATATTTACCTGGGCTGTCACATTTTCCTTCTTCCTTTTTTTTCTTTTTCACTCATTTTTCTTTCTTCTTTTTTTCTTGTTTCAGTTTCTTTTTTTTCTGTTTTTTTTATTGTTTCTTTTCTCTTCTTTTTTTTTCTTCTCTTTTTTTTTCCTCTCCTTTTCTCTCTTTCCTTCTTCTCTCTTTTTTTTTCTTTCTCTTTTTCTTTTCTCCTCTGCCTCTTCCCGTGATTCTTCTTCTTTTATACTGTTTTTTTCCTGTACAACATGTGAATCCTTAATAATGCAGCTTGCATTATTAAGCGAGTCCGATCCGGACCAGAAAATAACTGATACCCCCTTAGTTATTTTCCGGTGTGATTTTTTGAGAAATTCCGAAACCCGAAAAATACCAACTTAGGCCCGAAAATCCACGGAAAAATCACGAGCGCGGGAAAACTCTCGGTTTTGAAAAACGACGCCCGATTTACCTTGAATTAATTACCCAAGATTAATTCAACAGTAAATCACGGTAAAAAGACTTTTACAGTCCCGGTAAAAATCAAAAATTTTACCCCGGCTGTTACAGTCTACCCACCTTAAAAAGAATTTCGTCCCCGAAATTCTGTCTTATCCGTGGGTCCTACCACGATAAGCTTCTGGCACACTCTGCCAGGTGTCCAAACTCATCCCGAGATACCGCTTATACCCTTAAGCGACGTCTCGTCCTCTATAAGAACCAAACCTCATGACTGGCAAACTCACACACAGTCATGGGCTCTCCACTGAGATCAAGAACAACCTCTGACTCTGAGAACAACAGCTACATCGGTGGCACTGCTTTCCCGACAAGCTCTGATGAAGAACCTCCGAAGAAGCGCTTCAAGACGAACATCGTCGGACTGAAGGAACACATGGTGGTCTCTCGAAGACGCCGGAAGAAGCGTGCTCCCAAAGAAGCTGAGGATCGAAAGGGCAAAGCGATGGCTGAAAGCAGCACACCGCAGCAAACTCTGACGCAACTGAACGTCTCACTGAAGAAGATCAGCTCGACGGTGTTGTAGATCGAAGTGGCATGCGCGGAACTCTTCCCTCACGTGAAAAATGTCCAAAAGCTTGTAAAAGACCTAGAGAAGCAAATAACTCCTTAGAGTACTTCTTCTCATGTTGTAAAACCTTATGAATTAAATAAAATAAGTTTCCTTTTTAAATCAAAAATTTTTATGTTACGAAAACTTATGTTAAACGAAAAATAAAAACATCTCAAGGCAAAATATAACTTAACAATAAAAATATAAAATCAAACATAAAGAAATCAAAAATAAAACTCGTTTAACAAAATCAAAACAAAAAGGAATTAAAACAAAACATGTTTTCATGATCAGCGCCCTAATCGGTCCTAAGCATCCTCGATCCCGAGATACGTGACATACGGAGCTAACGGTGACGATCACGAGAGCGTCCTGTACCCCTCGAAAGAAACGTACCCACTTGTTCACAAATTCTGCATGAGCCAAAAACGTCTGTCAAGACAACGTATACCTCCATGATGTCCGAACAACTATAAGCTTGTACATGCGCTCTACTCGAGGTACGGTCCCATCCGTCTAGCCTCAACGGTCACGAATGCATGTGATATAAGATGCAAGAAAAATATAGTAAGGCCATGAAAAGAAAAGACAAAGTAGCCAGAGCGAAAGAAAATCATGAGATGGAAAGAGGCTGAAAAACTCTGGCATGGTAGTCCGAAAAATGTGTAAAGTAACAAAGCAATAAATAAGCAACGACAAAGTTTCAAAAAGCAGATCTTAAAAATAAAAAACAGTAAACACGCTCCCCATAAGAGTATAAAAGAAAGAGCGGTGAGGTGAAAATCATCAAAAGCATTTTAAAGCAACAAAACGCTAAGGCAAAAGAAACTACCATACTCAGAAAATCAAAACACCCACATGTCCGAAACAACACGCCTGCTCCTTCCTCAGTCTTCTTCGTCGAAGGTGCCAACCTAGGCAGAAGAAATCGTCTGCCCTACAGCATGGTCAACGAGCGTGCTGAAGAGCTACCGAACGAGCTCGGCAGGATGCCCCGACTGGTCTTCGTCGACGAGCTCTACTCATCGCGGTTCTTCGTCACTCCCATGGAAGAGGTGTTCTTCCTAGAGGACCGCGACACTCTGAGGACCTCCTACTACGGCTCGGCAAACTCCATCATGTTCTTCATCTCCGAAAGGCTACAGGAGTTCAACTTGGAGTCCACTTGCCATACCCTGGAGCAAGGTACCTACTACAAACTCTCGATGACAGCCCAGAGCATGCCCAGAGTAACTCGTTTGCCCGTAACTTGGCCCAAGGCCCGACTACTGGTGTGGAACTGCTGAGGAGTAGCAAGGCGTTCCCAGGAGTTCTCGCGTACTCTGAGGGACTTGAAGGACCGATACAAACCAAACATGGTTCTTTTGACGGAGACCCAGTGGCAACCTCAAGACGATCATGGTCTCATCCCACTCCGGTTCCCTCAAGCAAATCGGTTCGAGCTTCCTGGTCAGGACAATACAGGCGGCATGCGGTTCTCGTGGAGTGACAGCATCCAAGTCAACATCAACAACGACCCCACTAGCTTCCGTGTCAACGTCGTTCCAAGGCGTTAAATGTGTTTCTCTTTTATAAAATATAAAATATCAATGTAATATTTCTCTTTGTAATGAAATTATCAGTATTAATAATAATATTTATATTTCCGCTTATTTATGGCATCATTTACCTCATATGTGTATGCTCTGCGACAGCTGGCGTCCCTTGACTGGATCCATAATGCACTAACTAAAATGATATAAAATAATAAACAACTGGAGCGAACTATGCAAACAAGACAACAAACACACAAAGACTGCCCAACAAGACCTAACGCCCGCTCCGCAACCAAAATGAAACGCCCCGACCCGTATTTACCGTACACAGTAAACACGTGCCGGAACTGTGACAACCCAACCAAAATAAGCCCAAGCATACAGTGTGTGCAACAGATATCCGGGCTCAACAGCCCATAATAAAAACAACAATAACAACTCAACCGGCCCAATGGCCCAATTACAGTAAAAGAATGCACAACGGAAGACTTAACAACTCACAATACACTGTATGCGACACTGATGCAAACTATGGATCCAAGCCCTGTCCAAGGGATAACGCCGTAGCTTGTCTGAAATGCACCAAACCTGTACCAAAAATAACTCATCCTACGGGATGAAAGCCCGCAGGTGAGGGGTGAGTCCGAAGTGCTCACCGACGAAGGAAAGACAATCAATATGCACACTATAACTACTCAAGGTCAAACATAACAGACAATCCAAAAGACAAGACCCAAAACCGGTCCAAGACCGTAAAAACTCAAATAAAATCCAGTTATCCAATTTTATCTTTTCCGGGCCCCGTCACGGATAAGCTAGGGGTCAGACCTGGTTATCAACATATTCCGGGTGCCAGACCAAATCCAGAGAACCCAGGGATCGACATCCCAAAAATACGAACCCAGGGATAGACATCCCAAAAATAATCACGGGATAGACATCCCAAGCATAGACATGCTTATCAAGTAACCCAGGTCAAGGCCACCACGAAACAGTCTTAAACCATCGAGTCGTACCACTACTTAACACGCGAAAATTATATTACCGACATTATAATCAAATCACAGGGATCGACATCCCTACCAAAATCCCGGGATAGACATCCCATCCAAAATACCAAGGATCGGCATCCTTGTCACAATTTATTAATTATACCATTTTATTTAGTGCCAAAACAACTCAAGGATTAACGTTCAAAAACCGACATGGGATAAACATCCCGACCACAATCAAGACAATGAGATAAACATCCCGAAGCATAACATAGCAAATGCAGCATCCAACAGTGTAAAACCAACAAACACAATTACCGAGTAATATAGGCACATATTGAAGGAAATCCATCCTCACCTTGGCCGATTACTCAACTCCGGAAACAATGACCGGTCCGACGCCGGCTCCTCGGGAAACTGCCCGATATCCAACCTATACCACAAAACCATATATACACATAAATGCACATAATCGGTATACTATGATTCCCAAAACTGCGAAATAATCCCATCCCGGTTCATATCCGTTATTATTATCTTTTACCGAAAATATAATACTGTACGTATTTCCGAATATAATTTCGGTACCATACTTTAATTAAAACTCTTTTCAAAATAATTTCATAAAATAATTATAATTTCCAAAATTATAAGCTCCATAATTTTTTCAGAAAAATAATAACCTATTTATAATTTTCAGAAAATAGTTATATAGTATTTATCTTTTTTCTATATATAATAATATTTTCCAACACAAAATTATAATTACCTTTTAATTTTAAAAGTATATATATGTATATATATATATTCCTCAACCATAATTTTCCAGAGAAAATAATATATATATAAATTCCAAAAATTATTTATATTGTATTTATATTTTTTCCCAATTAGTAATAGTTTCCCAAAACATAATCTTAATTATTTAACCAAGTATGTATATTTATATTTTTCGCAAAATACCAAAATTAATTTGACCATAATTTTCTCAAAGTAAATATATAATTTTTTTTTCCAAAATCATATACCAGATTATAAATAAATAAATATATATATATATTTATATATATATATATATATATAAATTGTTTTTTTTAATTAAATGGATTGGGCTGAACAGGACAAGGCCCAGGCTCGCACTGTGCAAGCCCAGCCGACCCACGCCTAAGCCCAAGCCAACCCAGCCCACACAACAGAAGATCCAAGGCGCGACCCGATCAGACGAAACGGGTCGGACGCGGGTCGCGGGTCTGCTCACCTTGGATGAGCTCGGCGACGACGTGAACGAGGCGGGGAAGGACGAGCGAGCACACCCACAGCAGCGGCGGACGAAGGCGACTCCGTGGACGGTGGAACGGCGGCGCGGCGACGGCATGAAGCTGAGCAGCGGCGCGGAGGAAGACGGATCCGACGGGTCTGCTCCTCGGGTCTACGGCTCTACGGCGCGCGTCGGTGGACGGAAGGAGGAGGAAGCGACGGCGTCGAGGTCGCGATGGTGTGGCGGTCCTGACGGCGGCGATGGTGAGACGAGACACGGCCCGAAGCTCCGTTTGGTGAACAGTGGCAGGGGGTGGGTGGCAAACTGTTCACCGGTTTTCTGTATTTTCTTCTTTTTTTTTTCCTTCTTTTTCCTATTTTCTTCTTTTCTTGTATTTTCTTTATTTTCTTTCCTATTTTTCCGATTTTCCTTCTTCCTTTTTTTCTTTTTCACCCATTGTTCTTTCTTCTCTTTTTCTTGTTTAAGTTTCTTTTTTTTCTGTTTTTTTTATTATTTCTTTTCTCTTCTTTTTTTTTTCTTTTTTTTTTCCTCTCCTTTTCTCTCTTTCCTTCTTCTCTCTTTTTTTTTTCTTTCTCTTTTTCTCTTCTCCTCTGCCTCTTCCCGTGATTTTTCTTCTTTTATACTGTTTTTTTACTGTACAACATGTGAATCCTTAATAATGCAGCTTGTCTGCATTATTAAGCTAGTCCGATCCGGACCAGAAAATAACTGATACCCCCTTAGTTATTTTCCGGTGTGATTTTTCGAGAAATTCCGAAACTCGAAAAATACCAACTTAGGCCTGAAAATCCAAGGAAAAATCACGGGCGCGGGAAAACTCTCGGTTTTGAAAAATGACGCCCGATTTACCTTGAATTAATTACCCAAGATTAATTTAACAGTAAATCACGGTAAAAAACTTTTATAGTCCCGGTAAAAATCAAAAATTTTACTCGGGCTGTTACACTGGAATTCAATAACAAACCAAAATATGAAAAACTAAATAAATAAAATTTTATTTAATATCTTGTTTCATCATTGAGTTGTCTCTTAATTTTAGAATTCATCCTCATATTGTAATTTGATTAGATTTTTGTCTTTTCGTTTTGATACTAGAAGAGTATTCCGTCAACATAGGACTAATGATGAATGATATCGATTTTTTATTTTCTTTTTCCCGGGAGAGCGTAGAAGTTGTAAGTTTTTTTTATCATGAAAATACGTAATTCATTCATTAGAAAGGTTTGAAGTACAAGCATCCTTCAACAAAATGTTACATAAAGGTAAAGGTGGCGCAAACTACCAATGAGGAGGACATTGCTTGCGCAAAGCAGCTCTTGAAATCCAATCCGCCGCTTGATTTTCTTGTTGTGAGATCTTACGAAAGATAGCAGATTCAGGGGGTTGAAGAAGGGACTTAATGTGATTGATGATTGATCGAATCTCCCATGGGATGCAATCAGAATGCAACATTCTAGTAACAATAAGTGAATCTGTCTCAATGTCGGTCACCAAGTAACCTCTCGCACGGGCAAAGAGGACAGCTTCTTTAACAGCCACAGCTTTCGCTATAAGTGGCGAAGAACACATAAACCTTGAGTTAATACCATCAACTACAATCCCATCAGCATTCCTACATACCACGCCAATACCTGCCATCTTCGTCAGCTGACAAAAGGCCGCGTTGCAATTGAGTTTGACCCTTCCAGACTGCGGCTTCACCCACTCCACACATCGCGGAGGCTCAAGGGGGGGCCTGATCGACAACACCTCTGAGAAAGGCAACGAAACCTCCTTCTATTCAGTATGTAGTGAAGTTGCCATAAGGGAGGTCCTCCTTGGGTTCGGGATGACTGAAGAGAATATGAATTCATTTCTCACCTTCCAGATTGCCCAGCATAAGTGAGCCATTAGCCCGAGTGTAGTGTCCCTCTAAACTAGACTTAGTGACAAAATCCAAGTCCTCCACCATCTTGCTACATCGTGGAAACCACATCTATCAATCCTTAGGGCAATTGGGAATGCAAACCAAGTAGCACGAGCATGCTCACAAAAGAAAAGGACATGCTCTATCGTTTCCTCTCCAAGGTTGCATAGCTGACACATCGAACAATCAATCAACTTCCGTTTCACCAAGTTTGCAGCAGTGGGGACGACATTAAGCATGCATCTCCACAAGAAATTCTAAATTTTTGATGCAACTTTCAACTTCAAAATACTTTTCCAAAACAAAGGGTTCGATTGGACGGAAGAACTAGGAAGGTGGTCTTGAATAGTACTCATCATATGTGTATATCCCATCTTATACCTCGATTTTGTAGTATATATGCCATCAGAATTTTAGTGCCATATTCTTGTGTCCTGGGTTAGGATAAATACAGGGATAGAGCTGATCAGTTGTATTTCCTCCTCAATGAACAACTCTCGAAGACGTGGCACATTCCATCGATCATTATCAATTATTAGTGAAGAAACTGGCCGAACAAGATGAATCCTGGGGGGAGGAGAACGTATAAAAAAGGGTTCCTTTGGCAGCCATTTATCCCTCCACATAACAATAAAGCGACCATTTCCAACACACCACCTCAACCCAAGCATAAGAGTTTGCCTTCCATGCAGCAGACTGTTCCACAACCAGGACGCATTGCAGCCACTGATTGCATGCAGGAAATCATCCCTAGGATAATATTTTCCCTTCAAAATGCATACCCATAGAGCATCGGGATTAGCAAGTAGCCTCCAACATTGATTTGCAAGAAGTGTCGCGTTGAATTTTTCCAGATCCTTGAACCCAATACTACCCTCAGCTTTAGGTCTACAAAGTAGCTCCCAACGTAGCCAGTGCACCTTTCTACCTTTCGCATCTTGAGACCAATAGAAATTGGCAATCATACTCTGGAGAGCCTGACATAAGGTTTTTGAAAATCTGAATATGCCATAGCATAGGTGAGAATGGCATTTATGACCGCCTTTACCATTACTTCTCTTCCGGCCGCAGATAACAGAGATTCCTTCCATGATTCAACTTTCCTTTGCAACCATTTATGGATGAAGTTCAGCGCTTGAGTCTTGGACCTACCCCACAAGGTGGGGAGTCCCAGGTACGTTTCCTCGCCACTTGCAATCCGCACAGCCGACTTATATCATACCGCAATTGAGGAGCAGTGTTCTTGCGAAAGAATATTGATGAGTTTTGTTTATTGATTGACTGACCTGATGCAGTGCTAAAGATCTCCATCACCGCAGCCAGATTTGCCGCCTCCTGTATTGTTGCAGAGCCAAATAATAACGTATCATCAGCATAGAAGATGTGCGTTAAAGCAGGGCAGAATCTATTCGGCTTAAAGCCCTGGATGAAGCCTGACACTTTGGCCTTTTGAATCATACGTGAAAGAGCCTCCAATGCAATAATGTAGAGGTAAGGTGATAACCCTGGCGTAGGCCTCTTGAAGGGCAGAACCTTTCGGTTGGTACTCTATTCACCAATACCTCATGCGACACTGTGCATACAGATTGCATGATGAGGTTTACCCATCGAGAATGGAAGCCCATGGCCAGCAGAACACCATGCAAAAATCCCCACTCCAGGCGATCATAAGCTTTAGCTACATCAAGCTTAAGCATCATACCCGTTTTCTTGTTTTTACACAGGTTGAGGGAGTGAAATACCTCGTGAGCAATCACTATGTTATCTTGGATACACCTGTTTGGAACGAAAGCTGATTGCTCCATGGAGGTGAGATTTGGGAGCCAGGCCTTGAATCGGTTAACACAAACTCTGGATATCACCTTATAAAGGAAATTACACAGCCCTATCGGTCTATACTGTGTTAGGAATTGCGTGCTCTTCACTTTTGGGATGAGGGTGATATAGGTTTTGTTTAGCTCTTCGAATAAAAAGCCATTCTCATAGAAAGCACTGACGACTTCCACCACATCTTTCTTGATCATTCTCCAAAACTTTTTGTAGAACAGGCTAGGGAAGCCGTCCGGCCAGGAGCTCTCAAAACACCCAGGCTGAAAACTATGGTCTTGACCTCATCAGCACATAATACACCCACATGTCAAAAATCTTACACTTTGCTGACACATGGGAAAAAATATTTAAAAACGGACGGAAGGGTTGAATCGAATCTATTTGAAAGTTTGCAGTGGTAGATGAGAAATACTGAATGATTTTCTGTTGATTAATAATTCCAGAATTTTTTTATTGTAATTAACCCATTTTAGTGTATATATGATTGTGTGTTGGTGCTGCTGATTGGGAGATTTTGTTGTGATCCTAACAAAATTCGTATATCTAGGCCCATTCTATTTGCCATGGGTTATGGATTTTTGTTTTGCTGTCGACTTTGTATTTCCTTAGCCATCCATCAGGCCTAACTTAGATGTCGAGAGGGGATCGATAGGGTTCAACCTTTAGGTCAATAAGGATCTAATACTTAATCATTTTCTGTTTGGTGCAGCATTTTTTTGGCGACTTTCAAAATTCACCCTTTCTGTAGGGTTCAACATTTGTTGACTAATTTTTTTATTTTTTTGGTTTGAACTCAAAATAATATTTGAATCTTTCAAGGGAAGTTCATGCATATATCAGAAGTGTGTAGCTGGATGCCTCCGAGACAACTCGCAAAGTAAACATCAAATTGACCTCGAAAACCAATTATTTTGCAACTAATTTGTGTATTTGAAAAGCAATGTCTCACAAAGATAATTAAATTTTGTTTTAAAGTTTTTTACCACAAAACTTTTTTAGCAAATGCTGAGAAAAATTTTAAATTTGTCAATTATTTAGGTTTTAATTTTAAAAAACTAAAACAACAGTGATTAAATTTTAAGATATAAAAAAACTCAAAATTTTTATACTTTGATGATAATATACGGAAAACTGTATAACTTTAAAATAATAAGAACCAAATAAGATTAAAAAATTTTAAAAAGTAAAATTATAACTTTTCAAGGTGTATTTTTTTTTTTTGCTATATGGCGAAATTATATTGTTTTATGTGGGTGGACATGGGAATTTACTTTTTTATATTGTTATCTATTCTCCGTGTTTATGCGCCTTCGTTGACTAGTTCTCAAAAGGAAAAAAAAAATATTCACTATATGCGAAAACATTTGCTTGAAAGAGTTGGAATAATGATTCAGTGGACATATATAAGATATAAAGGTGGCAAAATGGATGTCCATAGGTATCCCTCGGTTAGGTTATCTATTTATCCATTTATGATCTATCAAGAAATTTAAGTGGATACCTATACCCATTTAGACCCATTTAATGTGGGTATATCCATTTACCTATTTAGACCCATTTAATATGGGTATACCTATTTATCCATATAATGCTAATACTTAATATATATTTTTAAAATTTGTGTTTTAAGTTTTTTAACTTTATAAATATTAATCCGACCTAGTGCATATTAACTCGGCATAGCCAATATGAGCCTAACTAGGTGTGAACGAGATGTGCTTGGTCGGATTTAAATTAACCCATATGAGTCCAACTAGATCTGCATGGTTTGGGATATGTTGGGCCCAAATAGGCCCACTTCGGGCCCAACTAGGACCACATGGGTTGGGCCGGACGGGCCCAAATAGGCCCACACGAGCCAAATCGGGCTATATTGATTGGACTGGGATGGGCCTACTAGGCCTAATTAGGCCCAAACGAGTTGGGCTATTTTGGCCCATATGGATAATTGAATTTGTTTACTAATATATGTGTTCATAGATATCCATTACCCAACCCATATTAAACCTACTTTTTATGGGTTAAGTAGAACAAATATCTAATTAAACCAATATCAAATTGTACTGACTTATTTATCTATGGGTTAAAAGGGTACCAACCTGTTTTCTCACCTCTAATAAGATGGGAGGAGAAGAATGTGACTTTCTCCGTAATAAGAAAAGTACATGAAATCCCTTCATTTCTCTTTTTGCAAAACCATATCAATTGAACTGCTGAGCTGAATTGATAGGACTCTCTGGGTAACATCCGTAAAACTCTCCAAGAAACTTTTTTTTGCCAAGGTTAGTTACATTTCTCTCGGTTGAATGATTGTCGGATATGGAAAGGTTGATCGTTTTGTGTGGTTCGCCTTGAATGATGGTATAGCTACATTATAGAAGAGGCATCCAAATGCCCTGCGTCCTTTTGGTTAATTAGACCACATGCACTTGCCATGCATCTCTTTTTCATTCGTTTCTCTGGAGTGACTTTTGGGTTCCTTTGTATCATTGGTGGAGTGTTAGATGGGGGTGTTGGTACCGGCAAGGCAATGGCCTCTCTTGTCTGGTCAAAACTCTCACTCAATAGAACATTTTTTATTATTATTATAGGCGTGGCTGCTGTTTGGTCACTGTCATTGTGGTTGGCAAGAAATGATTTGGTTTTTTTGTGTGCATGGCATATGCAGAATCAGTGTGAAGTCATGGACAAACGTCATTTTTTCAGGGCTTCTTTTGCTATGACTGATTTGGTGTGTAGGTCCACCTAGTGTGCTTATTATTTTTTTTTTTCCCGATCGGCACCTAGTGTCACTAGTAGCGTGCTTGTTATTCTTCCTTTCTTCCGTGTTTTGTTTTGTCACCAATTCCTATTAAAAAGGACACCCACAAAGTATCAAAATGTTTTAACTTTTTTCTAAAACATTATGTTAAGGAAACCAAATTCTACAAAATTATTCAAAGGTTAGTTGTATTTCGCCATATTATACATGAGTCAATTGTCCAATAATTATAAATGAAACATTGAATTGATAAATGAGATATATTTATTTAATATTTGCAACAAAATTGAGAAAAATTAATAAGAGTTATATACATGACTTCTAGGGGAAAAAATTAGATTATTCAATTTTGTTAGAAGTTAATTCAAATAAATTTTTAAAAAAGGAATACAGATTTCTATGTACAAATTTTGTGGATTGATATATGAAAAACTTATAAAAATCAGGGATGGCAGTGTGTATATATATATTTTGTGGTGAACCTTGAGTTTGACTACGGGTTAAGGTCAAAGATCATGTCCGTGTCATGTAGCGGAAGATCATATCAATTAGGTTAAGATCATTTAAATGGGATGATCGACCTCGAGACATGCTATAATTTGAGTCTTCGTACAGAGGAGGAAGTATGGCTAGAAAATTATCCAGCAAACCCTCATTACACACATGCCGATATTCACCTTAATATGGACCCCCCACAGGCCACAGCTCTTACTTGGGCGATTATGAGAATCCTATAATTTGAATGCGTCCGGTTAGGGTGGCAGGAAGTTGTCCAGCAAACCACGCCACTTTCATGTTCTAAAATTCAATCGGAGGGCCTACATGTCTACTGTTTCTTGGCCGCTTCTGCAAATGTGTACGCATTTTAGATTTTAGAAACTGGAAAGTAACATATGTGGGGTTGAATCACGTGATATCGGATTTGATTTCCCTTATTATCTGCTAGGCAACTCATATTAGATCTAAGATTAATTAGGACAAAACACTATATTACTACTAAAAAAAAAATGGGGCAATGGTATTTTTGCTAAAGCACTAGGATTCGAATCACACCTTTTTTGAACATCAACTACTATAAAAACAAGTGTATAAACAGAAGATAGTAACCCAAGCCCAAGTTATTCAAGAAGCAATGGGATGGGCATTCTTGCGGCGGATACGAACCACAGCTTCAACATCAGCTAATATAAAAACAAGTGTCTGAAAAGAAGATAGTTAGCCTAGTTATTCAAGGTTTCAACCGTCCGAATTCGGGACTTTTGGCGTGTCATATATAAATTAATAGCTATCATTTTCACGTGACCAATGTGGTATCCTAATTTGTGCTTTAATGATTAGAATAAGAATGGAAAGGAAGGAGGGAACGTGTGGACAGGAAGATTTGGGTGAAATTATATTTTCCATCTAGGAAAACAAAAAAAAAAGAAGAAAAACAAACTGTGGGCTGGAAATGGGAAGTTTGACTGTGAAAGAGCTGGCTAGCTGTGGCTGTGGTGGCAGCAGGTAGCCGTTTACACTCTTAGAGGGTAGACTAGAGTAGAGGGAGTACATATTTGGTTTGGTTGGTTATGGTATTCTTCTTTTCAGTCTTTTGTTTTTCTTTGAATTGTCACGGGTGACACGCCTCATACCTAACCATACACTACACACATTAGATTCTTGAGATGGTATACGTTTATACGTAGATAACTAGGTAGATATATATGCAGTGCAGTGGATGATTGTGCGTATATTGAGGAGAAGAAACGTACGTTCCTTCTTTAAATGCTCATTCCAACTGCACCCTCTCGGCTTTTCACCACCTACCAATGACCATTCATTAGTTCTCTCCTTCTCTCACTCACTCTCTCTGTTTCTCTGTGTCGAATTTCAAGTTATTTACACTTAACCCAGAAACAACAAGGGTCGCCTACTCTTAACTTTAATAGATCAAATCAAAGTTGTTGATCTTCTTATTCTAGCTAGGTTAGAGTCATCATCATGGACGCAGCTCCTTTACTAAGTTCTGTGCCTCACGACGATTACGGTAATGACTGCGAGAAGAATGTTGATCCCAGTGAAGATTTGCATCCACCTTCACTATCGTCAATGCACCAGTCCATGTCCTTGTCCACTGCCTCCTTTCATGCTTCCTTCCATGTTGGAGAAAATGGATGCAGCTATACTCAAACCATCTTCAACGGTAAGCCTACATATATACACACATATATATACGGTTCATGGAGTTTGTGCCTGTCTGTTTTTTTCCTTACGGACCTGAATTCTTTGCAGCGCTCAATATACTGATGGGAGTTGGGATTCTATCGGTACCGGACACGATTAAAGAAGCAGGGTGGGCGAGTTTGGTGGTGCTGGTTGTGTTTGGGCTTGTGTGCTGTTACACTGCAAATCTCATGAGGCAAATGTTCGAGAGCAAACAGGGCATTGTGAGCTACGAAGACATGGGTGGGGTTGCCTTCGGGAGATCTGGTCGCATTGCAGCTTCTGTGAGTTTCTTCTCTTCCTTCTTTTACTAATTAAGATCCCATTTGCAACAATTTCTTGGAGCTCTGAAACGGTTCATTTAGATCGGAAACCAGAACCTTGCACTATCATACAAATTCCCAGTTTAGCAAAGAAACTGTGGCCTGTGCTGTCCAATATCAGGGCCAAGGTTCCTTCTATGTTGTCTTGTTCAGTGGGGGGTGTGGGGCTGTGGCGTAGTGCTAAGGCCTTGACTAACTGTCTGTACAACCTTGGTTTGATCCGGTGCAATTTCAGTCAAGCCCCATATATGTGGCCGAATATGGTTTTTGACATAATGTTGGTGATTGTTGAGTCCACAAATAATTCCCAGTCTATTATGTTTGGGACCAGCTTGGGTGTTCACTGTTCAGTGTGTCTCTTGATAGGATCTTTGAGGGTCTAAGGCCAAAACATATCTGGGAGTGTAGACATAAACCAAAACCAATAATGACATGGCTGATATTCTTTGTCAAAAAAAAAAAAACATTCTCTTGTCCCGACCAGCCAAAATTAAATACACAGTTATTATCATTTCCAACACTGTTGGAGATTTTTACAAATCTTGGCCTTTCTATCTGCCACACACCCATGATATACTACGCCTACTACCGTTTATCTTCTTCACTTTGCCCATCAAAAAGAAACTGCTTTTGGTGGAGATTATGAATTCATTTGTTTGTCTTTACCTGCTTTCTGTTTCTCTCAGTTTCGTTTTTTCTGAAATTGTTTTGTTTTGGGCTTTTGGCAGGTCATTTTGTACACAGAATTATACGTAAGTGACACTCTTCAAATCCTCATCTTATATATATTTTCTTTATGTATGTATTAGAATTGAGCTGATTTCTATTGTCTTCTTTCTTCCCATGTTGGCAGTCATATTGTGTGGAATTTATCACTATGGAAGGGGATAATCTCACCAAGCTATTCCCAGGAACATCCTTGGACTTGTTTGGCTTACATCTTACCTCCAATCAATGCTTCGGAATACTTGCTGCTCTTTTATTTCTGCCACTGTGTTTCCTCAAGGATCTTCGAATAGTAGCATACGTTTCAGGTGCTTTACTTCTCCCCTAACTCTGTGGGGATTGAACACATAAATTATTGCTAACTTAACTTATTTGATATCTTATATGTATATGGTTGTGTGTTGGTGGTTGCAGCCGTGGGGATTTTGACCGCAATTTTAACGGTTTTCAGTCTGGTATATCTGGGCACAGCCGAAGGGATTGGGTTCCATCATACTGCTCCACTTGTAAAGTGGAGTGGCATTCCATTTGCATTGGGTGTTTATGGATATTGTTTTGCTGGCCACTCTGTATTTCCTAATTTCTACCAATCCATGGCTGATAAGAGAAAATTCACCAAGGCAACTGTTACAAGGTACACACCAATATATTTACCTTACCAGTTTGTCTCTTCTAAGTATAGTGCATGCATTTTATAATTCTGTTTTTGTCTCACCAACGTGCACTTTGTTCTTGTTCAATTTTGTAGCTTCTCGGCGAGCTTTGTGTTCTATGGAGGTGTGGCAGCAATAGGATATACCATGTTTGGTGAGGCCACACTCTCTCAAATCACCTTGAATATGCCCCCGCATTCTATTGTTTCCAAGATTGCAGTCTGGGCTACAGTAAGTGTGACATTCTTTTTCTCTTGGGCTATGTTTGTTTGTTATATCGAAACAAAAAGTTAGAATGGAATTGGGAATAAAAATCCGGCCATCTACCCTTATCTAAACATAATGCAAGGCTGAGCCTGATGGTCTGTCCTAATCCTAAATTGAGAGAACCTCCTTTCCAACTTCAACTTTTTTCCTGAAAAAAGAGTGTAAAAGGGCTAATTAAATGTTCAACAGGAATTGATTAAATTGCTTGATGATTCTATTTGTGTACAGGTGGCCACCCCATTTGTCAAGTATCCTCTGCTGATGATGCCATTGGCTAGGGGCTTGCAAGGCCTATTGCCTCAACAAGTTTCTGATACTTACACTTGCTTCATTCTTCTGAGGACAACCCTTGTTGTATCCACGGTCCTTGTTGCCCTCCTCTTTCCTTTCTTCGGTAATATCCCATATTCTTTTAACCTCTATAATTATTGCTCTTATTCAAATTCTCTAGACTTCGATGGTGTTCTGCTAAACTCGTATGCGATGTCAATGGTGATTGTAGGTCTGGTCATGGCTTTGATCGGCTCTCTTCTCTGTTTACTGGTGGTAAGATCCAAAGACTCTTTTAGCATATGCCCATGATACATTTACCAAAAAAGAGGAATTCCTTGCCTTGTAATACTTTGCACTAAAATTCTGGCAAAAGAGGACATCTTAATTTTGGAAATAAAATATTCTGATGTGTTTAAGTACTTCAATTACTAAATTTTATGGGGGAATGATCTGAAGTTAGATCAGAATTATTATTTATTATTAACCTCGATTATTATGTTTGACAAGAAAAAGAAAACAGAAAAGCCACACATTCATTTGTAGCTTTAAAAAAAATCATTGTTTAGCAGCATGCATCTTTACTTTCAAAATCTTTATATGCTGCAGTGAAAATTGATATAACAAAAGCTGATTGTCTAATATATTTTTTTGAGAAAATTTAAAGAATATAATATCATTGCGCAGTCCTGACTTTTTTTTGAATCCTGATTCAGTCTGTAATCATGCCATCCTTATGCTTTGTAAAGACCATGGGCCAGAAAGCTTCAAGGATTCAAGTAAGTGGTTAGCAATGTATTTATAACAGATTTATGTTTAATATTGCACATAACTTCAAACTGATGGTCTTAGTAAGTCAATCACCTTTTTCTAAGTAAAAGAAGTCAATCATTTTTTTTTCCAATAATTTATTATTGAGCACTGGTTCATTTCCTTGGTTTTTATATTATTTTTCCTTTTGAGTGCGGTTACATCTTTAAACTTTCCAGTTTACCACTTAAATTGTCTTGTACATTAATTTAGTAACACAATTTTTATTTTGTAAAACAGATTGTCTTGAGTGTCACGGTTGCTTCATTTGGGATAATTTGTGCAATCCTTGGGACATATACTTCCGTATGCGATATTGTGAAGCAATACTGATCCATTAGCTAGCTCGTGGATGTAACTATTGGCATGAAGATTGCGTTCTTCTGGTGAATATGGTTTTTCCAAGGAAATTAAATGCAAGGATGCTGATTGAGGTGCTTGTGGAACTAGCAGCAAGAGGAAACTAGATATATATAGTTTGAGAACAATGTGTATTTTTTCATGAACTTGAGTTGACGGGCTCTTGTTGGAATGTAATGTAATTAATGATCTATAATAGAGAGATTGGGATTTTCCTTATATATTCTTTTTATTTTTGATCATTTCTATGTATGGCCTTTTTCTTGGATGGGAAAAGATGGGCACTAGTGTCACGGCTGTGGCGCAACGGATGCACACTCTCACCGTGCGGCACAAGTTAGATCGTTCCTAAACTTGTAAGACGAACTACATGCGTCAACACAACAAGTAAGGATTATAGAAAAATAGAAAACAACTTATAAAGCATAACCAAGAGACTAAGAAGTTTGGGAGAATATTGAGTGATATTATTAATAGAAAATGCTAACAACAATACACATGCTAAAGACTCCCCTTGGTATCTATTTATAATAAACACAAAGCACTCTCCCAAAAGCTAGCTTGTCCTCTCTTGTCCTCTCTTACAAGATGAGAAAATATATTTAGGTTTTTTCTCCAACTACATTCAAATGTTATCATATGATTATTGTCAACCTAATATGAAAATTAGAAACACATTGCACAACAACCACTAACTCAGATAAAAAAAATGAAGAAATTATTGAGATTTATCTTTTACCTGAGCGAATGGTAGGTGACACGGTGTTGGGCTCGATTTAGGATTTCTTGAAAGTAGCTGGAGAGGGAGAGCAGATGCCGATTTGCTGCGTCGCGACGCTTTGTTGCACGAGCGGTATGGGTCAGCCCCTAGCCCCCGACAGTGAGAACGAACAGCTTCTGGAGTTTTTTTTTTTGTTTTGCCTCTGTACTATGGCTTTGGGGTTTCTATTGTTTGGAATCGAGTTTGGCTCCGACAGTGAGATCTGAAATTATTTTTCTAAGAGGTGGCTTTGGGATTTCTTTTGTTTTGAAATTGAATTCGATGCTGACGGTGAGATAAAAAATTATGTTTTTGAGAGAGAGAGAGAGTTGTGTTGGAGAGGAGAGGGAGTGGATTGTGTTTGTATGGTGTTTGAATGTCGATTGTCGGCTAGGTTTTTGTTACTTTGTTTTATTTTTTCAATTGAAATTTTGATATAAGTTGAAATGTAAAAGTCAAAAGCTGGTCAATGTAAATTAAGTAGGTCGCGGGTCAACCCTTCAACCCGTAGGTTGACCCGTGACTTGAACTGGTTTTTTTTTCGTGTCGACCTATTTATATAAACGTGTCCGAAACCTTTGATCTATACCTGCTGATTTCGTATTGGGGCTCCTGTCGGGTTGTCGTGTCCGTACCTATTTTGCCAGGTCTACTTAAGGTTCCGCATTTTCCTTCTCGCCTCCCTATCACCATACTTGAGATAAAAATGAGTTTTAAGCTCCCTCACGAACTTATCCCAAGAAAGTATCATTTTTTCTGCCTCCATGGTCTCTAGTTGTTGTTTCCATTAAAGCACAAGAACATCCTTGAAGTACCTAGAAGCAATTTGCTTTTTTTTTTCTTCATTTGTAACCCGCTTGCCTGCAAAATATTGATTCATACTAAACAAAAAAATGTTAACCTCTTTAACCACTCGTATTCTATGATAGGTATCTGGCTTAGGTATGTCAATTTTGGTAGTACGTGTGCAGATGCGCCTCCCTCGCTACTTGCGAGCACCCTCCTATATAAACCCAACTCTTCCTCCGAGCATTTATTCACCTCCTTCAGTTCCTGTAACTCCTGATCTTGCACCTTAAGTTGCTTCGAGTGCTCATTAGTTTGTTCTTGTAATTTGGCGGTTCCCAAATGAACGATACTTGTAGCTTGTCGAATTCCTTCTTGATTTCTGCAAGCCAACATTTGAGAGTGTCAAAAAACCTTGGGCTTTATTTGTAAACTTCTTGAATGAGTCACTCTTGAAGATATATTGAGAGAAGGTTATATCTTAGATAAGTTTAGGGTTCTTTGTGCTGATGCTTTGTTGGTTTGATCTGTGAAGAAACCAGCTGAGTTAGGTAGGATAGGGGATATCTTATTGGGAAACTCAAGAGCAAAATTTAGCTAGATTAGCTTTGTGAGTGTGAGAGATTAGAGCTTAGCATAGGAAAAAACTTGTACTATAGGTTATTGGTTGATTATGTGAGAAACCATGGTTTGTGAAGGTTTTGAGATCTCAAGGTTGATTGCTTGAGTAGTGGATGTACTCCTATGTGAGGAACCACTATAAATTCGGTGTGGCAATCTCCTCTTCTCTTTACTTATATGTGTTCTTCACTGTCCATTTTCAATACTAAACTGCTAATTCACCCCCCTCTTAGCCAATATGGATCTACATATGCATAATACTACGAATCGATTATTTGTCGGCCTATTTGGAACTAATCTCCCATTATCACCGTTCTAAATCTGTTTCTGTTAAACGGTATCTCTGTACTTGTAAAATAGTCTCTACCATAAAATAATAAAATATTCATCTTTTGGGAAATACTAATAATATATACATGTATATACATACATAACCGAAAGTAATAAATACATAAATAATTACAATATAACCGATAATAAAATTGATATATGAAAATAATCTAATTTGAATAATATATCTTCTAAAATATTTAATATTAAAACTTAGCTAATATAAATATTCGAATAAATAATTTATTCGATAGGTAAGTAATAATTATAATAACATAACTGATAACAAAATTTTACAGTCCTTTATAAATGCTTAGCCTCCGAAATACTATTCCAACTAAGCCATAAAAATCTATATATATATATATTTATGTGAGTAAATCCATATATAAATTTTATCAAGTTACTTTTGAAAATATTAATTTGTCCTTAAAAACTGTTAGTTAACATCCGTCAATTCTTATTAAGTCCGATTAACATGTTTTGTCCCGAGCAGTGTAGTTAGACCCGGGTCGGCCAGGCCGGTTGAACTCGATTAATCGTAACCCGGTTGGTTTTCTGGGTCAATAATTTCTTTGTCAATTTTTGGTTGAACCGAGTTTCACCACCATTTACCCGAAAAACCTCGACCCGATGGCACGACTGGTTCAACCTTCGATCTGGGTTTAACTACATTGGTCCCGAGAGCATGGGTTTCTTGAACCCTCGGCCCGTTTCCGAGCCCGTTTGTGCACCGAGCCCAAACCCGAGCCCATGAGAGTTAACGGGTCCGGGAATTACTATGATAACCCTCGTAATTAAGGTACAATGTGTTTACTTGATGAGGAAAGGTGTTGGATGTGAGTTGGTTTCGGTAGGTCTCGGTTGGCCGGACATTGGCCTCAGCTGGCTAGAACTGGTACGGGTGGATTAATTAACTAATCACTGATTAGTGTGTGCTTGGGGGAATTAACTGAGGATTAGTTAAGGGCTAAGTATGGGGCGAGGTGGCTGAGTTTTGTTGGTTGAGAGTATAAGCAGGAGGTGGATAGCTAGTGGTGGCAAATAAACATGAGGTGCAGAGCTGTTTGGGCAAGGTGGCAGATTTTGGTGCAAGAGGCAGTAAGTGGCTGCTTAGTCACCTGCTTGCCTCAGCCACATCTGCCCAAGCAGGCACCTCAAGCCTCATTTCTGCCCCAAATTCGCGATAGGCACAGGGAGAAGAAACATTCAGCCATCCTCCAAGTTCTCCCCAGCAGCTAGCACACAAAGGAAGGGGGTAAGTGATTTGAGTTGCAATTCTTAAGGGTTTTGATATTAATTGGCTTGCTTGGTGTGCCGTTGGCCTAAGCAGTGAACCAATTCACTTCTTGGTTTCAAGGAAAAAAATTATTAGTTCTTCATCAGCCGCATGCCACCCTTTTCCCCATCTCTGCCTAGACAGCTCCTCCCCATCCACCGGTCGCCACCAACGAGCACCTCTCCATCTACCCATACTCCTCCCTAGCCTCGCCGATCTATCTCCCCGCTTTTTTTCTATTCTCCAGCAACTAATTAAATAATCTGAGTGATACTTAACGTCAGCGCTGGTGAAAGAGACCGAGAAGAGAAGCATCTTAGGTTTCTTTTTCCTTTTGCCTATTAATTTCAATATTTTTTTGGATTTGTATTGTGGTCAATGTCTATATGCGATTGTGGAGAATAGCAGACTTGTGGTGGATTGGAGAAAAACAATTGGGCATGGGGAGGCTGAGGCTGTGAGCGGCGGCAAAGACATTGTCGAGTTTAATCGAGCCGAGCTCGAACCTGGATTTTCTTAGCGAGCTCGAGCGTGTATATGAGAGCTCGATCAAGTTTGAGCTCGAGCCCGAGCCTCATATTTTCTTAAAGAGTTCGAGTCGAGCTTGCCAATACTTGGCTCGATTCAACTAGTTTACACCTCTTAGTACAATCCTCTACAAAAGTATGGTGATGCTCCACGACATACCAAAGTGATTTGACATGAACAAACCCAAACATTAAAGAAATGAGCATTTCCATAAGATTGGTAAAGGACAACAACATGAACCAACTTGTTGATACGTTTGCTAAATCTATGAATGAAAAAATTCACTGTAATTTTCCAGGAACTTGATAAATGTGCAATCTTTTATAAAGGCATGAGAATGTTCAATGATATAATGATGTTCATAAGAATGATGATGTTCAAAGTTGGACTTCATTATAGTAGAATGATCCACCTCACAGTGTTTACTACAAAAGATCATAATCTTCCATAAGGATAAACTTTGATGAGTGTGAACACCCAAATTTGACTCACATATATTTTATTATTTTGGATCTTAGATGTATTTTTGCCTATAGATTAATAAGATGATTTGGTCATAGACAAAAATATATTTATGATTTAATCTAATAGAATATTAATATTTTGTTGATTTGGATTTTCAATATATTTTACTTGGTGATTATTGAGATGATTTAATCCTGGGCTAAAATATATTAGAGGTCTGGTTTAGTAAGATATTGGGTATTTTATTTGTGTTGTCTTTTATTTATTTTAGCCCATTATTATTAAGATGATTTAATTTTGGGTTAAAAAATAAATATAAAGTCCAGACCAATAAGATATGAACCCTCCAGCAATAGTAGCCTATATCAAAAAATTACCTGCAACTAATTTTGATTCTAATTTTTGTTGAAATTTAGAATTAAAATATATCTGTGAATACCCGACCCAAAATCACTTGGGCCTATTCACCTATCCCTTATCATCTTCTTCCTCGAGTCAATCCCAATGTCATTGGAGTCGCCACCTAAGTTTTATTGGGGACAAAACTTAGGAAAACCCCTTAAAATGACTCCTTAGGCAACTGGTCATGGCGAACCAAAGACATGGGATCGGGGGTTCGTCACAGAAGGGAAGGTGTTAGGCACCCATCCGTGTTGGGTCGAAACTTTGTGCAACTAAAGAGAAAAGTGTGCCTTGTGCAAGTGTGCAAGAGTGTGGAAAATAAAGAAAAAGGGGGAGAAAAGACTTGGCTTGCATTCCGTTGTGAGGCCGAGACTACCTACGAACCCGAGTGATCGGGGTCAAAGCCACGTAGTTCTAAACATGGCACACAGTGGCCACTTACATCATCAAAAGCATCAGCAATCAATCAGCCAGAATCAATCAAAGGGGTTTAGGATTACCTTATGTAGCCCTCCTCTAGCTCCTTGCAATGGGTTGAGTTCTACACCCACCTTCTTGCCACTCCTTAGCTCTATGGTTGATCCTCTTCATGATTCTTCCTTGCTAGACTACTGCTTGATGCTCCCCACAAAAATCCTCCAGAGTTTCTGCCTTAGAAAATATTTCTAAGCTTGGAGAAGTAGAGTTTCTCCAAGTAAGAAGAGCTTATGGGTGTGTATGTGAGAAAGATTATATGTCCTTTGAAATGTGTGTGAGGAGTCCTATTTATAGTGTTCTGGGAAGCGTAGGGGCGTGGACCTACTAAATGGTGAAGATTATGCCCGAAAATCTGGTCCAAAACCGCGTAGGATCGAAAAAGAAACAAAATCGGAAAAATCGAGGATTCTGGAGGGTGATGACCGCCACTGCCGGCGGTCTTGTATGGATGCCCGCCGGCGGTCTTCGCGAGATGGCCGCCGGTCGCCCCACGTTTCACCCGTTCTTTCCTTTTCGAGCCCCTAATCCCCCTAATTCAGGCCTGATTCGATCCTACCGCGTAATCAACCCCTAATCTACCCAGAATCACTCAATTACTTGGTCATCACTCCTCAAATCATTCCATAATCAAAGGATTACCCATTAACACCCAAAATCATACCAAAAACACATAATCTAATTAAATAATAATTAACTCTGATTTTCTATGAAAATTAGAGCTAAAATTGATCTGCAAGAAATGTGTTAATGGGCTGGACAAACTCTGGAGAATAATTAATTTGGACCCTTAAATTCATTCCTACCCCAAGAATAAATCATCTCATTATTATTGGGTAAAAACAAATAAAAAAGGCCCAAATATATCTTAATGCAAATAAACCTTATCATATGTTTTATCCTAAGGCCAAATCTTCTCATTAATCCTAGGATTTAAGTGCATAAAGGTTTATGTCATCAAAATACATTAATTCTACTAAATTACAATTTATATCATGCTTGAACCTTGGACCAAATCATCTCATTGATCCCAAGCCTACACATGTACAAAGTCTCATTTAGTAAAATTCCGTGGGTCAAATTTGGGTGTTCACAATATCTTTTTCTTGTTTTGTGTTTTTATGATAAAAGGAGCAGAAAAGAAGGAAAAATTGATGTGTATTTGATAAATAGGAAAAGTTAGGGTTTAGGAGATAAGTTAGGACTGTTTCTGGGTCAGGGAACATTCTAGAGGGTGTGGAAAACAAGTAGAAGTCGGATTTAAGAGAAAAGGTGCAAAAAAAGAAAAAGAATAGAAATTGTACCCGGGATATACATGACCGCTAGGCCTGGGCAGTCAAGATGGGAAGACCGCCGGCCCATGGCTGTCGTCACGAAATGACCGCCAGGTCCGGGCAGTCATCGCTTTTAGTTTCAAGAATTTTTCTCTCTTTTTTCCACTTTTCTTGATCCTAGCTCTTAACCGTCAGATCTAAGGGTTCAATCTCGACCATAGGATTAATAAGACGACCCTTGAGGACCTAAACACTATAAATAGACACCCTCCACAACCCCCCCCCCCCCACACACACACACACACACGCACACAAAAAAAAATGAGGGACAATATTCTCTTCTTTTCAATTATTAATAAGTTTAGGTGCTTGGGTAAAATCTTCTTCTCTAAAGCTAAGGATCTTTGTTTGAGCTGTTATTCTGGAAAAATTTCGTAATGAGGAGTAGCAAAGTGTTGGCAGTGAGTGGAAATCAATAGAAGAGTATAAAGAAGGCGGTTGAAGGCAATTCCGATGGTGAAGAAGTTGTGATCCCAAGTAGAAATTCCTGTTGCGTGCAGTCTCAGTAAATTAACGATATCTGGAGTTATAGAAGTCGGTTTGTTGCATTCTTGGTATCTCTGGAAAACTAAGAGGAGATCTACAACTTTGATGTTGGAGCCAGAACCTAATTCAGCCTTATTCTTTATTTAAATTGCGGTTAAAATTAACGCAAAATTGAGTTAAGGAGTGGGAAGAGAGTCGGGTTAACGAACACCCAATTGCAAGGAGCTAGAGAAGACTACAAGAGGTAACACTAAACCCTGATTTGATGCTGCTACTGATGCTTTGATTGTTGTTTGATGATTTGATGCTGCTACCGATGCTTTGATTGTTGTTTGATGCCTTGTAAGAACTACGCGAGGTATGAACCCGGTCGCCGGGGTACTTAGGCCGATTCTAGTAATGGAAATCAAGCTCAATTATGTTTTATTTTTTGTTTTGTCTTCGATTTTCGTTTATTATTGTTGCTGTTGTTGTTCTTGCTATGTAAGGCATACTTTTGATCATCAGTTGCACATCTCTAGTTCGCTATGATTGGTCGCCTTATAAAGTTGTTAATGCCTAAGAAAGATTTTTCCCTGAATTTTGCCCTGTAATAAAATTCGGATGGCGGCTCCATTGATGTTGTATATTGGATATGAAGAAGGTGTAAGGTTTAGGTGAGGAGGCTAATTAATTTTTGGTCGGGTCCTCACAATGAGCCCAATCTTAGCATATATAGATTTATGGAGATTTGGCTTGTTATGAGGCCATATATTGTGTCTGACAATTTGGGTTAAAGAATTATTACAGTCTGGCTTAGACTAGAGACATACATAGCAGCATAAAGCTTTGTGAAAATTCAGCATGATTGGAGTGGCATCTAGTGGTATAATGCTTTATGGAGATTTGGCATGATAGAAACCATATCTTGCACCAAATTATTTCAATCTAACTTAAGAGCGTCCAATCAATTCTAGATTTAGAATGTGCTTAAAGCTGTTGGGAAATATTTTATTATCAATTTGGAGAGATTTGAAAGAAAAACGAATTAGATTTTAATTGTTGTCTTTTCTACCAAGCCTTATAACTGTTAGAAGATTGTGCATATCTGAAGACATCATATCTCAAAGATAAAGAAAGTATCTTTACAAATTTGGCAAGCACTAAATTAGCTAAGAGGGAAGGGGAGGGGAGAGGGGGTGGTTGGGTTTGGATGGTGAATTAGCTATTTCAATTCGTTTGTACAAAATAAATAAATATATAGATTTGGTTTCACTGGGATCAAATCTGTCCAAAATAAAACCAGTACAATAAGAATACAAACTGAGTAAGAACAATCACACCAGGTGAAACGACCGTATCCGAAATTATCCATTTAATTAATTATAATATGTGAAATGACCAAAATGTCATTATGTCGGGGACACGATATCATCAACATGATCAATTAATCATACAATAAATAAAACAATACGGGTATGCAGCGGAAGACAAGTACATAAAGAAACATGATGGCAACCACATATAAGGTATACATACAACATGATAGATGAAAATTAATGCTATGATTATATCAATATACCAACCTAGGTCCTTAAGCCCAATTAAGAATATGTTTCATGAGTCTAAGCCTATATAAGCAAACTTAGGGTTTGAACCCAATCATAATTATAAATCTCAGTGAACCCATTCCCTGGCTCCGTCGTCCACTAGTGTAATGACTTGATTATATCTCAAGACCCATTCTATATTACCAGATTAACCATTAGGCCTAGAACCCAAATCATACATTTAACCATGCTTGGGCCTAAAGCCCATCTCAAAACAATTACTATTTATTGGGCCTAAAGCCCATTCCATATCCATGAATCCAATAAAGAAGTTAAAGGGTCTGGCCCAACCCGCCATGAAAATCATATCACTTAGTAAACCTGAGCCCAGCCTTTCCGGCCTAACAGTTCTACCCATGTCGGTGGAATTCTGGCCACGCGTCTCTCAACGTGTCACACATGGTTTCCACTAAGTCCGTTTCTTTCTTGATACATTAATTATTTTCTTACAACACATGACATGCTCGGAATATACTACATCATTTGGAAATTACCGCTAATGCTGGTTCTCGATACTCGCCGGAACAGCAACAGTTCTTGTCAAATTCCGGTCAGTCCTCGCCGGAAAGAAACCTGATTCGCCGGAAAATTCCCAAGCCTCGTCGGATTCCGATCAACTTCGCCGGAAAATACACCAAAGAAGAATAACAAACCACAACAGTCTGCCATAACTGGAAATACCCAAAAACCAACATCAAATCTCAAGCAAACAATAACCACAACCTTAAATCGATCTAAGAAACTAGTTAAAGCTGTTGAATCCTTACCCAGAAATAAGACTCAAGCCAAGATCTGCCCTGGAAGAAATCTTGCTCCGGCAAACCCAACACCACTAGCAGCGAACCTGGAGCCACATCCACCATCCAGAACAACCAGCAGCAACCCCACTTACCAACAACCTAAGCCTAACACTCTCACTATGCGTGAACAATCCCACAGCAGCGACCTTTAAGCCGGCCGAGCCTGCAGCAACACCGCCCAGCACAACCCGCACCAAGCAGCACTAGTTCCTGCCATCACCGACCGCGCCACCATCGTCCCGCCAGCACAGTGACAACAGCACACACACCACCGCCATTAACGAGCAGAGCCGCCACAACATCAAACCACAACAAAACCCGTTCGGGTTAGATCCAACGACCACAACAACGAATCATCGAAGAAGAGGAAGAAGAGAGTCGACACTTACCCGAGTACAGGCGACGATGGCGGCGACTGTTGCTACTGCAATGACCTCGACCCGTAATAGAGGCGAGCGAAAGACAGCCTGAGGAGAGAAAAGGGAGACGACAGCAGCGGCGTAAGGACAAGGACGGCAGATCCTTGATGTGTCCACGCACAGATCGAGACAGGGCTCCGCTGCGCGTCTCGTCCGAGCCCCAAACCTCTTCCTTCCTTGACGCGGCGGCGGCCGCCCTTGGTGTTAATTATTAGCAGTGGCGAGGCGACACTCGAAGGAAGAAAATCACAGGCGACGGCTTCACGGGAAGAGGAGAGAGAGAAATCGTCAAGAGAGAGAGAGGAAGATAATGGAAGAGAAAAGAGAGGAAGTGTGGGGCGGCAGTTCTCAGTAGAAAATGAAAAAGAAAAGAGAGGAGAGAGAGGAAAAAAGAAGTTTTTATATCCTAGGGTTAAGGTTGATTTCTTCCGGGACCACAACGACGTCGTTTTGGTCTTAGGCACGGTCAAGCCTCTTCCCTTGGTCAAAACGCAGGCTAAGCTTGAGTTTTATGTTTGGCCTATCCCGAAAGTACGTAGGTTTTGGCAAAACTACAGTACACCTTGTGTTTCACCTCAAAACACAAATTAACTCCACAAGAAAATCCGATATAGGATTAACTCTAACATAAAACAATTCCCTTGGTCAAGAATACCCAAAAATTTCCCAAGGGTAAAATTGAAAATAAATTTCAAAAACTCCGAAAATTCTATAGAAATTAAATACCGAAAATTCGGGGCGTTACACCAGGGATACATAGGTTTATAGTGGATCTCCACAAATGAGTATGTCCACTACTTAAGGCCCTATATCCTAGTTTTTTGTAGGATCAAACTTGAAACTACACCCAAGCCTTTTACATGATCAAGCTTGCAACCTATACAAAGTATTTTATGGAATAAGACTTGCAACCTACTCTTCTAAAAATCTCACATCTTAAGTACAAGAGAGTGTGAATACCTGACCCAAAATCACTTGAGCCTATTCACTATTCCTTCAACCTCTTCCTCGAGTCAATCCCATGTCATTGGAGTCGCCACCCAAATTTTATTTAAGGGAAAAATTTGGGAAAAAATCTTCATATGACTCCTTTAGGCTACATGGTCATGGCGAACCAAAGACATAGGATCGGGGGTTCGTCACGGATGGGAAGGTGTTAGGCACCCATCCGTGTTGGGTCGAAACCTTGTGCAATTGGAGAATACGAGTATCCCTTGTGCAAGTATGAAAACAAATCACATAAAAAATAACAAATTGAATTGAAGGGGGAAGGAGAAGAAGATACGGAATAAAGAGGAAAAATAAAAATATTTGGACTTGAGTCTCCACCACTAGAGACCATCTACGTACTCCGGCGACCGGGTTCAAAGCCCACGTAGTTCTTGACATGGCATCACGGCAATCACATAATCCAAAAAGCATCATCAAATAACCAACAAGCAGCAATCAATAAAGTGCAGAATAAAAAGGGTTAGAACACTTAGCTCGGTTGTTGGACAGAAACGATATGTCATCTTCTACTGGATTTTGGACAATACAAATGGCCGATTCAGCTTCTTGTTTTAACAGCAAAGTTATAACTCTCCCTCTTAGCTTTTTAAAGAGTCCAAGATCATGGCAATCTGACTTCTAGAATATGAGATATGGATTGTTTTCTGAGATTGCTTGCATCAGGCCCTTCTACCCCGATTGTCCACTTTCTTGACTCCTGAAATGCTTTTGATTGCCTCCTCCTCTTGATCTACTCTTGATCCCTTCTTGTTGGCTTCTTCCTTGATGCTTTCCCACAAATTTTTTCCAGAACCTATAGGAATGTTTCTAGGCTTGGAGAAGTAGAGTTTCTCCAAGCAAACAAAGCTTATGGGGGTGTGTGTGAAATGAGTCATTGATCCTTAGAAATGTGTGTGAGGGGTCCTATTTATAGTGTTCTAGGAAGCCTAGGGGTGTGGACCTGCTTAATGGTGAAGATTATGCCCTAAAATCTGGTCCAAAACCACGTAGGATCGAAATTAGAAACAAAATTGGAGATTTGGGTGAATCTGGGAAATGATGACCTCCATTGCCGGTGGTCATCTGCTGCATGACCGCCAGTGCTGGCATTCATGTGTGGATGTCCGCGGCACCTGGCTGTCATCACGAGAAGACCGCCTGGAAATCCGCGTGTCACCCGTTCTTTCCTTTTTTCGAACCCCCAATCCCCCTAGTTCAGCCCTGATTTGATTCTACCGCGTAATCAACCCCCAATCAACCCAGAATCACTTAATTACTTGATTATTACTCCCCTAAATAATTCCATACCTAATTGATTACACATTAGACGCCCATTTTAAGCAAAATCATACAAGAAACATATTTTCTAATTAAATGGTGATTTAAAAAATGTGTTAATGGGCTAACTAAACTCTGGAGAATTCATTAATTTGGGCCCTTAAACCCATCCTCAACCCAAAGATAAATAATCTCATTAAAATTGGATTAAAGATAGATAAAAGGCCCAAGTAATAAAATAAACACATTTCAGTGTAAATAAACCTTATTATATATTTTACTCTAAGATTAAATCATCTCATTAATCCTAGCATACCAATATACAAAGACTCAAATTTCCAAAATGTATAATTTCCACTAGAATAGATTCTTGACATGTCTTACTCCTAGGATCAAATCATCTCATCAACCCTAAGTTCAAATATATTTAAAATCTAATTTTTGTGAGAAATTCGTGGGTCAAATTTGGGTGTTCACAGATGCCCCTTGTTGTTGAGTCCTTAGAGACTAAGGACGAAACAACATAAGAAAGGAACAACCAAATCTGAATGATAGATGTGTGTGGTGTGTGCTAAGGGTTGGAGCATCCTATCCTCCTTTTCAGGAATCATCTCATCCTGAAGTTTTGAGGGACTGGCCCTCGGTTTCTGGGAATCATCTCTTCCTAGGTTTTCGGGAATCATCTCTTCCTAGGTTTTTGGGAATCATCTCATCCCGAGGTGATAGAATCATGTCTTCTATCGGGTTGTTGACATGGAATCATCTTATCCTTGTAAACTAGGTATTGCTTGGGACTCACCTCATCCCTAGTTACGGTTTTCGGGAATCATCTCATCTCGAGGCGATTTAATCACCTCATCTATCAGGTTGTTGACAAAGAATCATCTCATCTTTGTCAACTGGATATCCAACGTTCGGTCTTTGGGAATCTTCTCATCATAGGGTTTGCGAGAACCGGGTCCTCGGCTTTTGTTTAATTTCCTCATCTCATTGTTTGCGGGAGCCACGTCCCGACTTTAGTTTGGATCTCGAGGTTTGCGGGAACCACGTCCCGGCTTTAGATATCTTAGTCCTGGTTTTACCTCATGTCTCTCTCGTCTCTCGGTTTGCGGGAGCTAGGTCCCGGCTTTTGGTTTGCTCATCTTTGATGTTCTCTCCGGAGTTTCTCTCATCTGGATTCCCTCGTGTCTGGTCTCCCTCCTCTCTCAGTTTTGCGGGTGCTGGGTCCCGGCTTTTGGTTCTCTCCTATTTTTCTCATGTCTGGGTTCTTTTAAGGTTCTCTCTCATCTCATGGTCGGTTTGTTCTAGCTCTTCTCAAGGTTGCAAGGATCGGGTCCTCGGCTTTTCACTCAAGGTTGACTCATTTCTAGGTGTCTCACGTCTAGTCTATCCCATTCTCCTCAAGGTTTGGTCTATCTTAGTTCATGGTCTGCGGGAGCTGGATCCCGACTTTAGGTTTGCTCGTTTTTTGTTTTCTCTCAGTATTTTCTCTCTTTTAGATTCCTACTTGTTTGGTCTCCCCTCATCTCTCGATTTTACAGGTGCTGGGTCCCGGCTTTGGATTTTCTCACCTTTGGTTTCTCTCTCATCTCTCTTCTAACTAGGTTCTTCTAGGTCTGGATCCCTTATGTCTGGACTCCTCTATGGCTTCTCTCTCAGGATTTTCTCTTTTCTCATTTCCTTCGTGTCTGGTCTCCCTCATCTCTTGGTTTTTGCAAAAACTAGGTTTTTGGGCTTTTGACTGGACTTCTTCTTCTCTTCGGTTTGCAAAGACTGGGTCTTTGGCTTTCTTGACTGGGTTCCTACCCGAATGGGTGCTCTCATCGCTCGGGTTTACAAATACTGAGTCTTTGGCTTTTGAATGGGTAATGGGTGTCATATCATGGTCTTGTCACCTCACTTCCGGGTTCCTCAAATTCTCAGGTTTGGGTTGGATGTGTTTGTACTTCTGGGTTAGGTATGGGTGATTCATGCTCTCAGGTGTGTGAACACCCAAATTTGACCCACGGAAATTTTACTAAATGAGACTTTGTACATGTGTAGACTTAGGATCAATGAGATGATTTGGTCCAAGGTTAAAGCATGATATGAATTTTAATTTAGTAGAATCAATGTATTTTGATGACATAAACCTTTATGCACTTAAATCCTAGGATTAATGAGATGATTTAGCCATAGGATAAAACATATGATAAGGTTTATTTGCATTAAGATATATTTCGGCCTTTTTTATTTATTTTTACCCGATAATAATGAGATGATTTATTCTTGGGTTAGAAATGAATTTAAGGGCCCAAATTAATTATTCTCCAGAGTTTGTCCAGCCCATTAACACGTTTCTTGCAGATCAATTTTAGCTCTGATTTTCGTGGAAAATTAGAGTTAATTATCATTTAATTAGATTATGTGTTTTTGGTACGATTTTGGGTGTTAATGGGTAATCTTTTGATTATGGAATGATTTGAGGGAGTAATGACCAAGTAATTGAGTGATTTCTGGGTAAATTAGGGGTTGATTATGCAGTAGGATCGAATCAGGCCTGAATTAGGGGGATTGGGGGCTCGAAAAGGAAAGAACGGGTGAAACGCGGGGCGACCGGCGGCCATCTCGCGAAGACCGCCAGCTGCCGGCGGGCATCCACACAAGACCTCCGGCAGTGGTGGTCATGCAGTGGATGACCGCCGGCAATGGCGGTCATCACCCTCCAGAATCCCCGATTTTTCCGATTTTGTTTCTTTTTCGATCCTACGCGGTTTTGGACCAAATATTCGGGCATAATCTCCACCATTAAGTAGGTCCACGCCCCTAGGCTTCCCAGAACACTATAAATAGGACCCCTCACACACATTTCCAGGGAGACACACAACATTCCTCACATACACACCCATAAGCTCTTCTTGCTTGGAGAAACTCTACCTCTCCAAGCCTAGAAATATTTTCTAAGGCAGAAACTCTGGAGGATTTTCGTGGGGAGCAGCAAGCAGCAGTTTAGCAAGGAGGAGTCAAGAAGAGGATCAACCATGGAGCTAAGGAGTGGCAAGAAGGTGGGTGTAGAACTCAACCCATTACAAGAGGAGGGCTACACAAGGTAATCCTAAATCCCTTTTTGATTGATTCTGGCTGATTGATTGCTGATGCTTTTGATGATGTAAGTGGCCAATTAGTGCCATGTTTAGAACTACGTGGCTTTGACCCCGGTCACTCGGGTACGTAGGTAGTCTCGGTTTCACAACAAGATGCAAGCCAAGTCTTTTCCTCTCCCCTTTCTTTGTTTTCCACGTTTGCACACATGCACACTTGCACAAGGCGCACTTTTCTTTTTGATTGCACAAGATTTCAACCCAACATGGATGGGTGCCTAACACCTTCCCATCCGTAACGAACCCCCGATCCCATATCTTTGGTTCGCCATGACTATGTTGCCTAAGGAGTCATTTGAGGGTTTTTCCTAAGTTTTGTCCCTAATAAAACTTAGGTGGTGACTCCAATGATGTGGGATTGACTCGAGCGAGAAGGTGAAAGGAATAGGTGAATAGGCCCAAGTGATTTTGGGTCGGGTATTCACAAGGTGCTGGGTATCGCCTCACAGGTTCTCTCATGGTTGAATTGTTTGGATCCCATGTCCCTATGTCATTTAGCTAGGCTTGAAGGAAGTGGTGTGTGCCGTGCCCTTTAAGACATACAAACTAGAAGCGGGGTAATTGCCCCCAGTATCCCATCATGGTTTTAGTATTGGTCATTAGTGCGCCCCCGGTTTATTGGTTACTTTTGGGTGTTCCAACCCGACACCAAATAGAGATTGAGTTTATCATGCCCCTTGCCTAAATGCGGGCACATCATGCCCTTGGTTGATTTCCTCAAGATGGGGCATGATGCCCCCCAACATCTTCTAGTCGTGTTCTAATGTGCCCTAGCCTACAATCATCCTAGGCATCCCAATCCTTGGCCAAATAGGTGATCTACCTTTCTTAGTCATAATCAAATAAATGGGCCCACCGTGCCCGTAGGAGTCTATTAATCAAATCAGGATAGCATGCCCCAACAATTGGTTCAAATCTCATGGGGTAGCAAGCCCCACGAAAACCTCAATTTCGCGTGGGGATAGTATGCCCAAAAAAGTTAACTCCAACGATGGGGTAGCATGCCCCTTGTAACCTCTTTAAACCGATTACGGGCCCACTGTGCCCTTAATGTCATGATGCAGGTCTAATTCTCAAGGTAGATGTACCTCTATTGCATGTCGTCAACTTGACGAGTCAGAGAAGCAAGCCATGACATGCCCCTTGTCTACAATTCTCATTATCTACAAGATTTGTTCATGCCATGCCCCTTCAACTAATAACCTTAGAAAATGTAAGTCTACATTGAGCGATGGATTCATGGTGTTATCAACCTTGTTGAATCCTTACCCTCAACCAAGTCTACCTTATCATGGAATTCCTAGTCTACATGTATGTGATGCATGAGCATATCTACAATGTATTTTTTTTCAATGCATGGGGATGCTCCTAGCTTCTACATATGGTAGCCATGGCATGTTTGTCCTCTCTCTCCAGTTTTTCTTCGGTTCTCTTCTCCCCCTTTCTCTCTATGCAAGTGTAAGTGCTTGTGACATGTCTTCCTCTTTCCATCTTCTCTCCCTTTTCTCTCGAGTCTTCCCCTATCATGTTTTCTTCTCTTTGTCTGTACTCTTTTCGCTCTCGGATTTTCCTCTTCCTATTTTCTCTCTTTCTCTCATCTTCTCTCTTTTCTTATCCCCCCTTTCCCATGGATGCAAGTGCCATGTATGGATGTAAATGCAATCTCATTCCCATATGGTGCATTCAGATGCAAGTGTCTCTAATATGATGCATGAGTATTGAAAATCATTCAAGCTAAGTGGAAAGTTAAGCAATTTTGAGAAAAAGTGAATTATCCCATCAAGAATTCCAAAGCCTCAAAGAAAGAGATCCCCAATGACTATGAACCCATTCATTTCAAATGTTAGCTAGGACCCTACGGATGAAAAATCCTTGTTAAAAAAGGTTTAATGGACGAAGATCCAGAAAGCGAAATGGATGAGTGGATACCACTTCAAAGATGGATGGAGGCGATGTACCTAGATGCTTGTTCATGACTACCCAAGTGAATCGTCTTCAAGATGATGTATTATCCCATGGATGCCCCTTGTCATTGGCTGCAATTCCCATTTCCCTTTTAGCCCTAACTTTTGCCAAAGCCGCCCTTTCGGGTTTTCAACCTAGCAGGCTTTTCCTTTCTTTTCCTTCTTTTTTATGGAAGTAGCAACCATAAACACAGAATATTGAGATCATAAAGCTTTGAGCAAGATCAAGATCACTCGGGTTAGGTATACTCGGTTGACTAATAGAGAGACAGCCTGTCGATTTCAATGAGGGTTAGTGGGAAACCAGAGTGTTATTAAGAGACCATCGGGGATGCAACACAACTGACGACCAAATTCACAATGAATCTTCTTGGGAGAGGCGGACTCGAATGACAATGAAATGCAAGTCAAAAAGAGAGACCTTATGACTACTAAAGAGATCCGAATACAATTAACAGTGTGGCAAGTGCATCTAGCAATGACCCCAATCCTTCCATTAAATCAAACTGGGAACCATAATTTATAGACTGGGCCCGCTGTCGGATTACCTACGTATCTGTGGATGTGGTGTCAGGTTTGAGAAGAGGGTGTTCTGTGGAAGACTGAAGATGGCGGGTATTTGGTAGAATGGTGTTTTGTGGAAGGCTGAAGATAATGGATGTTGATAAAATGGTGTTTAGTGGGAGGCCAAAAGTAGCAGGGAACACTTGTCCTCTTCATTATGATTTCTTTTTTTCTTCCCGGTTTCAAGGGATGGGAGATGAATCAACATTCAGGCACCAAGGGTCACTTCCTTGGATTTTTTTCTTTTTTTCCGATTTCTTTTCTTTTTTTCTTTTTTTCCCATTTTTTTGTTAGGAGAGTGACCCTTTTGAACAGTTGACACCTGGATTGGAATCTTTCGGAAGCTAGATTCATTTTTGGGAAGCAATTCTTTTAGGCAAGTGTTCATAGTGGTTGTGATGGGGTTAACATGGAGGCTAGGCTAGATAAGTATTAACATGGGTATGTGATTGAAGGCTGGTGCGGGTAAGTGTTTAGGAATCAGCTAGGGTTGATCGAATATAGGTTAGGCAAGGTCGGATTACATCTACAGAATCAGGTCTTCGTAGTTTGTTTTGTGGTCCCCTAGATTGATCCAATGGAATATCATGAAGTCATGCACAACTTGCCCCATATACACAGAAGATAAGGAAGTTACAGCTTTTTTTTTTCTTATGTGAAAGATCAAAGTACAAATAGTGACATTATTGATCGTTAGACATAGAATTTATCCCTTGGCCCTTTCTGACTTGACTCAACCTCTAGACTCTAAAGAACAACTATGCCGCTTCCCCTAATTCTTGGTCATCATTCTATCCATGCCTAGTAGTTTGATCTATGATCTCTGGTTGATGCTCACTTGTACTTCTTATTCACCCCCCTGGAATGCGTCATCTTTACCATTATCTCTTAACCCTCCCCATTGTCTTCCCACCGTGTCTTTGTCATCGTTCTCACCGCCATCCCCATTGTGTCCCAATTGTTGGAGCTCACACCTTGTTCACTTGAGAAGACCCCATGGCAATGTCCCCACTTGATGTCCCAGGTTTTTTCATCATCTCAACTTGTTAGTTCGACCCCTCATCATATGATTCCTCTCCCGACTTCTCATCTTGGCTCATCAATTTGGCTCATAAATAGAAACCGGGGTTTACATCTCCATCCTTGAATAAGGTCTAATCGGGTCACCTCTTCTCACCTTTTCTGCCACAAATATTTGGGCTTACATCTCCTCTCACGAGAAGGCCCAAACATCAGCTCTCCCCATTCATTTCCCCCTCGCCATACCCCAAGTCGTTTCACGTGCTCTTCTTCCCGGTTTCTCCCCTAAAGACTAGAATTTGCATTTCTTCCCATGAGAAGGTCCCTTTGACTCGTCTTAGCTTGCATACTTAACCCTCATCAGTTTGGCTCAGCTTCGTATCCTGGTCCTCTAGCTTCCCAACCCGGCATTTCAACTTGATAAGTTGACTTGGCTACTCAACTCGATTCCTCAGCTAGGCTTCTCATCTCAATTTATCAACTTGGTTCAAGTAAAAAGCGGGGCTTGGATTTCAAAAAAAATAAAATTGGGGCTTGCATCAACGTCCTTGAGGAAGGTTCGATCATGTTACCTCATCTCACCTCTCTTACTATAATTATTGGGGCTTACATCTCCTCTCACGAGAAGGCCCAAAGTCAGCCTGGTGTCTTGAGTTGGTGCTTCATCACTGCCTCTGCCTTCTTCTCTCCTTTCGCCTCAGGATACCTCTATGAATTCCAATGTCTCCACCATCTCCCTATCTACTGAGATTCATCGCTTTGTGATGTATCCATCATCCCTAATATCTTCACCACCTCCTTTCAACTAAGGCACTACCCACCCCTGGTGTCCTAAGGGTTTTATTCTAATGATAGAGTTCATGGTCATCAGGGATCCTAGACTCAAGCTTCATTTTCTTCCAAGACATTTAAAAATAGTAGGAAAGTGTTATGGGATACAGTCGCAAAACGTTTTTCCTATTCTTCCAGCCAGTATATATCTAATGAAGACTTAGGTTCAAAAAGGTTAGACATTGAAAGAAGAGACACCCTAGCTCGAATCCGTTTTTGTGCTTTGAAAAATATGTGATGCAATGCTGAATGTATGCAAATGTGAATTCCCTAAGACAAGGTAGACCGATTGAACATAAGCGTCAACTGGGGAAACAACACCAAAAGCTTTATCATTGGCTTAAACATGTATACTTACTCCCCTATGGTTCGTTTATTAGACTCGTCAACTCATACTACGCAATATAACACCCTACGTAGAGTTAGCACGGCGGAGTCAAGGGGCAGCGCCCTTTGCCGGAGCGGGGCGGGCCCAGCAAAATTTTTTTTTCTACTATATATTCTCCTATATATTTATTTATGGATTTTTCTGATTTATCAAAATAAAAATACTCTATTTACACATACAAGAATCCACAATAATAATCACACAAAAAAATTCACATACCACTTATTGATTCAATATGCATGAGATGCTCAGGATATGCAGCTGGTTGGGGGCTAGAGATTGCCGATAGGGAATAGGTTGACCTGCTCACATGTGATATTGGATATTGCGTGAGGTCCAAGGCCTATTAATCCCCATCATTTCTAAGCATCGAGAAACGGGTTCACTCAAGCCACTATCGCTTAAAGAAAGCATGTAGCAGACTCGGATTCCCTCGCCTTCTTACGGTAGAGGCTTCACATCAATCATCATGAATACAAGGCACTTATGATGACACATAAAAAGCCACACAAGATTCAACGATTGCACAAAGTTTCTTAAACCCACTACATCCCCAGCAGAGTTACCAACTGTGAATACTTGACCCAAAATCACTTGAGCCTATTCACCTATTCCTTCACCTTCTTCCTCGGGACAATCCCATGTCATTGAAGTCGCCACCTAAATTTTATTTAAGGGCAAAATTTGGGAAAAACCTTCATATGACTCCTTTAGGCTACATGGTCATGGCGAACTAAAGACATGGGATCAGGGGGTTGGTCACGGATGGGAAGGTGTTAGGCACCCATCCGTGTTGGGTCGAAACCTTGTGCAATTGGAGAATACGAGTATGCCTTGTGCAAGTGTGCAAGTGTGAGAACAAATCACATAAAAAATAACAAATTGAATTGGAGGGGGAAGGAGAAGAAGATACGAAACAAAAAGGAAAAATAAAAGTATTTGGGCTTGAGTCTCCACCACTAGAGACCACCTACGTACCCCAGCGACTGGGTTCAAAGCCCTCGTAGTTCTTGACATGGCATCACAGCAATCACATAATCCAAAAAAGCGTCATCAAATAACCAGCAAGCAGCAATCAATAAAGTGCAGGATAAAAAGGGTTAGAACACTTAGCTCGGTTGTTGGACAGAAACTATAAGACGTCTTCTATTGGATTTTGGACAATTCAAATGGCCGATTCAGCTTCTGGTCTCAACAAAAAAGTTATATCTCTCCCTCTTAGCTTTCCAAAGAGTCCAAGATCACAGAAATCTGACCTCTAGAACACGAGATATGGATTATTTTCTAAGAATGCTTGCATCAGGTCCTTCTACCCGGATTGTCCATCTTCTTGACTCCTAGAATGCTTTTGATTGCCTCCTCCTCTTGATCTCCTCTTGATCCCTTCTTTTTGGCTTCTTCCTTGATGCTTTCCCACAAAATTTTTCCAGAATTTCTGCCTATAGGAATGTTTCTAGGCTTGGAGAAGTAGAGTTTCTCCAAGCAAACAAAGCTTATGGGGGTGTGTGTGAAATGAGTCATTGATCCTTAGAAATGTGTGTGAGGGGTCCTATTTATAGTGTTCTGGGAAGCCTAGGGGTGTGGACCTGCTTAATGGTGAAGATTATGCCCGAAAATCTGGTCCAAAACCGCGTAGGATCGAAATTAGAAACAAAATTGGAGATTTGGGCGAATCTGGGAAATGATGACCTCCATTGCCGGTGGTCATCTGCTGCATGACCGCCAGTGCTGGCATTCATGTGTGGATGTCCCCCGGCACCCACGATGACCGCCCGACAATCCTCGTGTCACCCGTTCTTTCCTTTTTCGAATCCCCAATCCCCCTAGTTCAGCCTTGATTTGATCCTACCGCGTAATCAACCCCTAATGAACCCAGAATCACTCAATTACTTGATTATTACTCCCCTAAATCATTCCATAACTAATTGATTACACAATAGACGCCCATTTTAAGCAAAATCATACCAAAAACACATTTTCTAATTAAATGGTGATTTAGCTCTGATTTTCTACGAAAATCAGAGCCAAGATTAGTCTGTAAGAAATGTGTCAATGGGCTAATTAAAATCTGGAGAATTCATTAATTTGGGCCCTTAAATCCATCCTTAATCCAAAGTTAAATCATCTCATTAAAATTGGATTAAAGATAGATAAAAGGCCCAAGTAATGAAATAAACACATTTCAGTGTAAATAAACCTTATTATATATTTTACTCTAAGATTAAATCTTCTCATTAATCCTAGCATACCAATATACAAAGGCTCAAATTACCAAAATGTATTATTTCCACTAGAATAGATTCTTGGCATGTCTTGCTCCTAGGATCAAATCATCTCATCAACCCTAAGTTCAAACATATTTAAAATCTAATTTTTGGAAAATTTGTGGGTCAAATTTGGGTGTTCACAGAGAGTATGTATGAAGAGAAAACAAGTTCTAGCTTAAATATATATCTATGCTCTCTTGAATCTTCTTCTGCTAGTAAAGACTTCTTATATAGAGTCTTCACAACGTTAAAGTTTGCTCCCAATGATCAGAAATCTTCATAAAATTAACCTTCAAGATCTTGTACCACATATAGAAACAATATCTCCGAATTAGGCTTATTTAAAACTGAAACTTTTCAAACAAAATTTCTATCATTTTAGTGCTTGCTAAATCTGTAAAGATACTTTCCTAATCTTTGAGATATGATATCTTCAAGATATATAACAATTTTAAAACGATCATAAGGCTTGCTAGATAATGCAACAATTCAAATCTGATTTGTTTGTCTTCAAATCTCTCCAAATTGACAATGAAACTTTCTTTACTTTGCTCCTTCCTTATCTAGTACCACTAGATATTCGATCACATTCTAAATCTTGAACTAATTAGAAGCTCTCAAAGTTAGATTGAACAATTTAGTACAAGATATATGGTTTATGTCATGTCAAATCTCCATGAAGCATTATACCACTAGATGCCACTCCAATCATGTTGAATCTTTACAAAGCTTTCTACTGCTAGAATTGAAATGCATTGGAAATCCACATTGGAAATCCACTTTAAAAAAATCCGAACTAATTGGAGCTCTAATCCGAAATTGTATTTGGAATGGAAATTGTTACGTGATCAACGGTATTAGAAGACACAAGGACCACCCATATTAGAAGACACAAGGACCACAAAGGGTCGTTTGAAGAATTTTGTATTTGAGTTGTATATTTTGTAAAAAAAAAAAATCCATATCTCAATTCCTCTTTTAAAAAAACTATCCTTTGTTTTAATTCAAAATATATCTGTCAAGAGTATTTGTTTTCAGAAATGAAGATTTCATATTCAAAAAGTTAATGAGGATACATCATTCAATGGTTTCAGAAGTAAATCTGGTGGGAAACTATCTAACAGAATAACATCACCATTACAATCTTTTTCCCTCCTTGCAATTTCGTGAGCTAAGCTATTCCCTTCCCTGGGAACATGAGTAAAGGTAACAGATCAAAAACTACACATAGCAAATTCCGCCTACATGAGGGTAAGTCCCAAGTAAGAGCAAGATTTTTGTGTGGTCTTTATCTCATTGATAATTGCTAGGCAATCGGATTCAATTTCGACGTCGAAAAAGCCCAACGAAACTAGGCTAACAGCAACCTTTAACTTGTACCTTGGAGTAGATGGCAGCGACCACCCACGACGCCTTGACTTGAAGCATGACTGTCATATATGGTTCATGTGAATCCATCTCTATAGAGAGTTTGCTGTTTGGTTAGAGTGTAGCACATTGCTCACCATATTCAGTACCTATTGTTGGTGGAGATTATGAGACTGGAAATGTAGTAGGATATTCCTCGAGTACTATTAAAGGCCACACATAATCATGACACACACTGCACTAGAGTACCATCATCAGGTTTTGTTAAAAGAGAGATAATAAGTTCCCTTACAAAAGTAAAGTCCTGAATAACTTTAAAGAGGTTCCATTATGAAGAAGTTGCTCTCTACGTCTCCTTTAGTCCAACAAAATATGGTCTAGTGTCTCCTCACTCGTACTGCATGTGTTGCAAGTGGAGTCAATAACCATATCCCCTCCTTGATAGACAAGTCGGACTTAGTGGGGAGTAGGTTTTTGAGTGCTCTCCATATGAAGTGACACGCCTTAGGTTGGAATCTCCAGGTTCCAAATCTGACTCCAATCTATATCAGCATCATAGCCATTAGTGTTGGAACCAAATGTGAACGTCTAAGCAAGATAAGCATGAAATGCGCTTCTAATTGTGAAAAAGCCTAACCTTTAGGAGTATGTGTCAGCTTGTTGAAGTGGTGATAATGGAATCCGTGGTATCTGCTCTGCTTCAAAAGGCATAAAGTTCTCCTTGACAAGATTTACACTCCAGTGCTTCTTACCATTAACAAACAGGTCAGACACTGTATTAAGCTGATCAGAGCCAGGATTTGGAGACCATATCTTTCATTGAAAAATATTGCTCCTCGAATGAAGGTGGGCAAAATTTACTTGGATTGTATATAATATATATAGAGATAGATTATGAAAATTTTATGGATTGCATGTATAGAGATAGATTATGATAATCATCAACCAATAATCATATCTTTTAGGAAAATCATCAACCGATATAGGAAAGAAAACAACCTCCACTAATCCGAATCATCAACCAATATAGGAAAGACAACAACCTCTCCACTTATCCGATAAAAGCATAACCACACAAATTAGTTAACCTTTAGGATAACAAATCCAAATAGTAGATGTTTACGGGCATTAATAGGCCACGCCACGAATAGTACTATGATTTGAGTTTTGGTTGTGGTCCAATCCGAACCCAATTCTGTAACTAAGAAAGATACAAGTGGCCATCTACCCTTATCTAACCAGACATAGTAAGAGGCTGAGGCTGAGCCTGATGCTTCTAAATGTGTGCAGGTGGCCACTCCATTTGTCAAGTATCCTTTGTTGATAATGCCATTTGTCTAGGGGCTTGGAAGGGCTACTATTGCCTCAACAAGTTTCTAATACTTATAGTTGTTTCATTCTTCTAAGGACCACGCTTTGTTGTATCCACGCACGGCCCTTATTGAGCTCCTCTTTGCTTTCTTCGGTAATATTTCATATTCTTTTAACCTGTAAAATTATTGCTTTTATTCAAATTTTCTACATGTTAGTGAAATTCTTCTAAACTCGTATGCCTTGCTAATGGTGGTCGCAGGTCTTGTCACAGCTTTGACGGTTCTCTTCTCTGTTTATTGGTGGTAAGTTCCAATGACTCTCTTCGCATAAGCACATGATACGTACTAGTAAGAGGAATTCCTTGCCTTGCAATATTATTTTACACTAAAATAATTCTGGCAAACAAGGACATTCTAATTTTGGAAATAAAATATTCTGATGTGATTAAATATACTTGCATTACTGATTTTTATGTAAGAATGATGGGAAATTAGATCTGAATTGTTGTTGACATCTATTATTATGTTTGACAAAAAAAATAGAAAGAAGAAATTAAAGACTTTCCATTCATATGTAGCTTTAAGAAAAACCAACATTTAGCACGCTGCATGCATCTTTACTTTTTTCTTTTGGCGAAAAGGGATTTGTATTCAAATTAAGTACTATACTCAAAATACATCAGTGCGCAAAAGGCCAAGCTAGACCTTGCGATTCTCTGGTCAAACTATACTGCACTTCTGCAGGTGGGCTGTGCAAAACAGTTGGCCCCCATGGTGTGGTGATAAGCACTACTAGCAAGCTTATCATCAGTGCACTTGTTAGCATTTTTATTGGCAGTAAGATAGATTTACAGACCAGTCTTTGGAAGCAAAGACTTGATCTCCCCGATTACATTATCTAACTCTAGATCCGGTTCCAAGTCTGAAGTAATCCATTTCACAGCAATCATAGAATCCACTTCTGGTTCCAGATTTTTGCGTTTGGAAATTCCAAGCAAGTTTTAGGCCTGCCAAAAATGCCCCAAAGTTCAGGGTTCAGCTTGTACTGGGGAGCATGAACCTAAATTCAAACAAAGGCTAGAGACTCTACCTAAATTCAAACAAGAGCCACTTGAGTCCCTCAAAACACCTCCTGCCGCAGCTCTGTCTTCATATGGTTGCATAGATCCATCCGTGTTAAGCTTCAGCCGACCAACCGGAGGAGGAGCCCAGCTAATAAGGCTGGTAGAAGAGGGTGCAGATTGACCAACCATCTAATTGCGTTGCAGTGCGTACAAAACACGAGGTAAACCCGTGTGCTAGGCGGCAAATGGAGTGTGCCGGGTCAGGATCATCAACAAAGCATGTGGTGGCAAATTGAAAGAGTGCACCAATCTATCTACACCATCAATGGAGGGCAAATTCTGCTGCAGATTAGCACTTTAGTCAATCATAAATATTCAAGTCAAAAAACCTCGAGGGTGCAAGGTCGCCCCCAACTTCCCTCGCAGCCCCGCAATCTCTCATTAGTATTACACATGAATCGCATGCATCTTTCCTTTCAACTTCTTTTTTTTTTTTTGGTGGAAATGGAGTAGTATTTCATTAAACAAGATCAAAAAACATCAGATCGCAAAGGCCAGCATTGACCCTGCGCTTCTCTAGTCAAAATGTCTCGCACCTCTAGCGGTGGGTTGTACAGGATAGTAAGCCCCGGGGGGAGCTGATAGGCATAATTAGCCAGCTTATCAGCACACACGTTTGCACTGCGATGTACAAAAGAGATGTTGACAGTCCAATTCCGAGCTAGTAGGGATTTGATTTCAAAAACAATATTTTCTAGCTCAAGATCTGGCTCCAAATCAGATGTAATCCATTCAACAGCGATCATCGAATCAACCTCTAGCTCTACCCTCCGAGCTGAATTCGTCCATGCTATCTTGAGCCCTGAAAGTATGCCCCAAAGTTCCGCTTGCAATGGAGAGCACGAACCTAAGTTTAAACAAAATCCGGAGATCCAAATACCATTGGGATCTCTTAAAACACCACCAGCTGCTGCAATATCCTCCTGGGGTTTCATGGAGCCGTCGGTATTGAGTTTTAACCAACCGGTAGGGGGGGGAGCCCACGCACTGCGGGCGGATTCAGGTGCTACAGGGCACTTCATCATCTTCCGTTGTAGCTCCATGGAAGATGCGAACTGGTGAGCAAGGAAAAGGATGGACTTAGCTGGGTTCGGATCCTCAATAAAATCCTCCTCAAAGATACCTTTGTTCCTCCAAGACCAAAGTCTCCAACATGCAGTAGCAAAAATGGTACACCAGTTAACACCATTCAAACAAGGATCTGTCTGTTGTATATTGTAGGTTAGCCACTCTTTGAGATTCGCCTGGAAGAAATGTCGAGGAAGGTCGGATGGCGCAATCTTCGCCCACACTTTTCTAGCCATGCGACAGTCGCGCATAACATGGAGACAGGATTCCCGTTCCTTTTCACAATAAGAACATAAAGGGGAGGGAGCTATATGTCTGTCAAACCGAAGTGTGTTAGTTACAAGCCTGTCGTGCCCAAGTAACCAAAGGAAAGCACAAACTCGGTGAGGGCCCTTCCAATTCCAGATGACTTTCCATAGATGGTCTCGATCCCCATCCTCAAAATCAGATAACAGCTCCGATGTGGACTTCAAAGAGAAACATCCTTTTGGCTCCAGTATCCATTTGAGTCGATCCTCCCCCCGTCTAACACTTGGGGGAATGATGGCCCATAATTTCTGGGCAAAGGCAAATGGAAGATATGGATCAATGAGATCCCAATTCCACATCCCAGTTTCAGAAACAAATTGGGAGACTGGTAAGTCTAATTGCTCCGCGGGAACTGTCTGCATGGTTTCGTCCCCAAGAATGAGACCCTGTTCCACCCAACAGTCCCTCCAAAATTTAACCTTATGGCCATTGCCTAATGACCAGCCAAGACCCTCAAGCACCCTCGGCCAGCACCTACAAATGGCTCTCCATAAAAGGGAACCTGCTGCCGGTTTGGGATGGTGGGGGATGTCCTGTTCACCACGGAAATACTTTGCCCGCATCACCCTAGCCCAAAGATCTGCTGGAGAGGTGAGCAGTCTCCACGCCATTTTGACTATCAAAGCATCATTAGTAACACGGTTGGATCTCACCCCTAACCCCCCTTGGTCTTTGGGTAGGCAGATCGTCTCCCACTTAAGTGGGTGAAGCTTCCGCTGCCCCTGGAGGTTGCCCCATATAAAATCCCGACAAATCTTGTCCAAAGAGTCACACAGGCTCCTAGGTAGATACACCGTTTGCATGACATAGAGGGGAAGGGCAGCAAGGACGGATTTAGCCAGTGTTATGCGGCCAGCAAGAGAAAGCTGCCGCGATTTCCATCCACTTAACCGACTCTGTGCCTTTTCTAGGATATATGAATAGGTACTCTTAGAGATCCTTTGATGGATAAGAGGAACTCCAAGATATCTTCCCAAGTCTGAAGTTAGACTATACCCAAAATCGGCACTGATTCTTTCTGCCAAATCAGGATCCGTATTGTTAGAGCATAGGATCCGAGTCTTCACACTGCTCACTCGTTGCCCGGACATTGAGCAAAAATTATTCAAACATTCCTTGATGACTTGCACTTGACCCAAGGATGCTTCTGCAAACAAAACAAGGTCATCCGCAAAGAAAACATGGGAGATTGGTGGTCCTCCTCTACTTAAAACAATTGGTTTCCAGCTTCCCTCATCAACCCGGTTCTGTATGAGATGACCAAGCCTTTCCAAACATAGCACAAAAAGATAAGGAGAGATTGGGTCGCCCTGTCTAATGCCTCGGGTTGGGGGAAAAGAGTCAGTGATATCTCCATTTAGAGTGACCTGCAAGGTAGATGTCGAAACACACTTCATAATCATTTTGCATAAGAGAGCAGGGAAGCCCGCCAAACGAAGGGTATCTTCAATAAACATCCAATTCAGCCGATCATAGGCTTTCTCTAAGTCGATTTTAATTGCCATAAAACCCACATTTCCTTTCTTCCGCCGCATAGAATGCATTGCCTCTTGGACGATCACTATATTGTCAGTGATCTGTCTACCGGGCACAAAACTGCTTTGAGTTTGAGCCACAAGAGAAGGGAGGAGCGGCTTAATCCTTTCCACCACAATTTTAGTGATTAATTTGTAAACCACATTACATAGGCCAATAGGCCTGAATTGAGAAAGATCCTGTGGATGTGTTACCTTCGGGATGAGGACAATAGTTGTTTTATTGATGGACCTGTCCCAGTAACCTTGCTCAAAAACCATCTTGACAAAATCACATATGCTCCCGCCAACCGTGGTCCATTGTGATTGGAAGAATCTAGCGTGCAGGCCATCAGGTCCAGGAGCTTTGAGGGGCCCCATTAGAGACAGGCAAGACTTGATTTCTTCACCAGAAACAGGGGCCATGAGAGCTCTCAAGGAAAATGGGTCAATAGTAGGAAAAGAAGTGGGAATAAAAGATGGACTCCTATCCGCAATCTCCTCCTTGAAGACACTACAAAAGTGGGTATGGGCCAAACCCAACAGCCCATCATGATCCGTGATCCATTGCCCAGCCGGGTTTTTTAAAGCCAAAACCCGATTCTTCTTCCTTCGGATCAGGGTAGTCTTGTGGAAATAGTTGGTGTTTCGATCACCTGCAGAGATCCATTTACACCGAGCCTTCTGATACCAAAATATTTCCTCCTGAGCTAGAACTTCGTCCAATTCTCTTCTCAACACCACCTCCAAATTAGACAAATAACGGGATGGGCGTTTGGATAAGAAGCGTTGGATGCCATCAATTCTCGCAGTTAAGTGCCGCTTTCGTCTGAGAATATTGCCAAAGACAGTTTTGTTCCACACGTCAGCCTGGGCAGAAAAATGGGCAATGGACTCGGGAAGATTCCAGCTACGTCTCCAATCCTCTTTCACTAATCTTCCAAAATCAGGATGGGAGAGCCAAGCAGCTTGAAATCTAAAGCAAGAGGAGTTTGCATGCTGCCGAGCAGGAGGTTTGAGACGACATACCACGGGACTGTGATCTGAGCAGGACCTAGGAAGGTGAAAAACAGCCGATTCCGGGAACTGATCAAACCATTTTTCATTGCACAGAAATCTGTCTAGGCGGGCGGACCGATCACCACTCTTCCAAGTAAATGGTTGGCCTGTGAAACCCATGTCTAGTAGTCCTGAGTCAAATAGAAATTGTTGGAATCGGGCATTAGCCTTTCCCGGTCTTCTCCACCGATTAAGTCTTTCCTGCCCCTCCAACACCGCATTAAAGTCCCCTCCAAGAAGCCAGGGACCATCAATTGATGGAGCTAAGACAGTCAAGTTCTCCCACAAAAAGCGCCGCCATTTTTCCTGAGGCGCAGCATAGATTGCTGTAAACATGAATGAAGCTGCATCTGTTGTAACATTGAGATGAATGAATTGCGTGTGATTGTGGACCACCGTGACATCCACATGCAAATGATTCCAGAGAATCCAAATCCCACCGGCGAATCCTCTGGCATCAACCCTATGTGAATGAGGATACCCCGTCCTGGCAATCACCCTTTCAGCCCTTCTACCGCTAATCCTGGGCTCTACAATGACAACAATATCCGGTCTCCAAGTCCTTCGCAACTCGTTCAACATACGACGGAACTCATTATTGCCAGCTCCTAGGCAGTTCCACGTCATTATTGACGTCATAACACCAAGTTAGGAGTGGAGGGACCAGCACCTACAGTGGCTGATACCTCAGTAGAGTCCATCGCCATAACATCCAAAGTTGCTTCATTCTCGTCGTCACAATCCATGGGACGGGCTGGACTCGCCAATCCAGAACTAGGAGTATCGGAGTCACTAGCAGGCTCATTGCCCCGGTCAAGGGATGGTGGAGGCAGGGCAGTAGTGACTAGGTGAGGTGTAATAGGGTCGGGTGGTCTAGGAGGCACAGTGGGGGTAGCAGATGTAGTTGGTTGGGTGTAAATGTGGTGTTCGGGGACGGGGGGCTTGCGATAAATGGATTCGGGATGGGCAGAGAGGCTGATAATGGTGGAGTGGTGGGATTCATTCAATTTCACCACCGTATGTGAACTTTGGCTCTTAGAATGGAATTTAGTAGAGGAGGGGTTGAGGGAACTAGGCTGTGGGTGAGAAGGCTTACCAGAATGGTGCGGGGTGTTGGAAACATCCTTCAAAGGGATCCGATGGTTCTGGTTGAGGTCGAGTGTTTTCTGAGGTGGTGGGGTTAGATTACTTGGTTTTGGACCTTGGGCCTTTTTTGAGGCTGACCCTTTCTTGTTACCGTTCTTGGCTAAGGTCTTGGAGGGCATAGAATGAGGGGGAACTGGTGGGCTGGGGAATGGGCTGGCTTGGGTCGGTGGTTGCTGTGGGGGAAACGGATTGTGAACAATGTCATCAGCTAGGGCAGCAAATCTGTTCTCACCTACTCCACCCCGGGAGTACGGATTCTGCCCCCACTGGTCTCGAAGCTTGAGTGGCGGTCTACGCGCTCTGATGGGCACATTCATCCATGCGCCAAGGACTTTTGGCGGTGCTGGGGATCTACTCTGCTTTGCCAGATCATCCCTCGGCAGTGCCTCATTTGTCCTTACAGGAGATGAGCCTTCGCCATTGGAGAGTTCCTGGGAGGATTCCTTTGCCAACAAAGGGCACACCATTTGTTCATGACCAACCTTCCCACAGGATTGACAGATTGGGGGTAAACCCTCATAACTGACTTTGATCTCCTCTCCTTGCAGCTTCACCACATCCTTAAGAGGCTTTGTAAGATCGATCGACACGGCCACCTTAGCGAACTTCCCCCGCTTAGATTTGGCTGTGTTAGAGTCAATCTTCACGGTTTGCCCAACCAGATTGCCAAGAGTTCTAAGGATTTTGGAATGGTACCTCCCCAGAGGGAAATCCGGGAATCTTATCCAAACAGCAACATTCTTGATGGTATCCGTAGTTGGGCGGAACTCATCAGACCACGGTTGGACAAAAACAGCATGGCCATAGACTGACCAGGGTCCATTAAGAAGCACGTTCTCATAATCCATGGAGTTAGCAAAACGAGCTACAAAGTAGTTATTTTCGAGATCAATAAACTGATACGGACCTGTTGGTTTCCACTGCAATTGGAGCTTTGTTTTGAGGGACTGGTAGCCCACGCTTCGGCCAATGACCTTCAAAATAACAGCCCTCTGCCAAGGTTTCTGGAGACGGGAGACAAAAGCATCAGAGAGTACCACCTCCGGGCCATCCACGCCTTCCACAACCTGTATGTCACCTTCTTCATCGATGGGTTCCTCTTCGTCGAAACAGGAATCATCTTCCATACCCAAGGGTTCATTTGCAGTTAGCTTGTCTTTGTAGGACAAGCCCACATCATCCATCTGAATTTCAGGCGCTCCTGGATCTGGCGGGTCTTCCTCACGGAGCCGTACCTTTTTCTTACTCCGAGTATCAGCTTCCTCCGGCACAGGGACAGGAGGGGTCACGGCGGAGGCCACCGCATTTGGGCCCTCAGGGGGCCTATCCATGATAACTATGTTGGGGAGAGAATTCTGCTTTCTATTTCTTTTTTTTTTTTGTTATCCTGTGAAACGATTATTGAATTGATTAGTGATTTTTAACTTCTTTATATGCTGCAATGAAAATTAATATATATAATTATATAACACATGCAGTATGCCAAATATATTTATTAGAGAAAATTTAAAGAATATAATATAATTGCGGGGTCCTCACTTTTATTTTTGTTTGGGGTCTATTCTGCCCGCAGTCATGCCATCCTTATGCTTTGTAATGGTTCTGGGCCAGAAAGCTTCAAGTGGATAGCAAATGTATTTATATATTTAACTTGTTTTTTTTAATGTGTCAGAAATCTTTGAATCTGAGTGATTGCGTTATGAAAGGGATTTTTAAATTTCAAATTCTAGTGAGAGTACAAAATTCAAAATGGGGTTGTCATGGATGGTTTCTTCACCATCCATGGTAAATCCCTCACTTCTTTAATTCATCTCTTTTTATTTTTAGTATTATTATAGATCTAGTATTTTTATATGAAAAATAAAAGTTATTTTCTTTGTGAGACTGTTTCTCCTAGTGAGAGTATTTTGTTCTTCCCATGGGCAAAGTCAAACTCTCTCGTAAGCAAGTCACGGATGAGAGAATCGTACTCTCGTGTTGGTGATTTTCTTCGAAAGGGAGGCGAGGCGAAGCATTATGGTGAAGTTTTAGTACACGGGTGGAAGCTCTTACGTTTCTTTCATCCCGTTGTTATTGTTTTCTTTGGATGGTTTCCTTCTGTAAGAGCCGTTAGTTTCGACTCAAGAGTGTCGTTGGGTTCGGCACATGGGAACGACTTTTCTTACCAAAAGTTGGATAGATTGTGTATCCTGTCATCTACAGGACCCTTCTTTATGAAGAACGCTTTCTTACTCCCCCGACAACCCGTGGCTTTTCGGGTCACACTCATATCTACGAAATCCTTGCAGATTTACTCCATGGAAGATTGGTATCAGTTTTTGCTTCGTGTTGTTCGATTATTTAGTTTCTGTTATATGTTTGCTTTGTTGTATTCCTTTTACTTGTGCACTTGTAATCTTCTTGGAGTCCTAGAGTTAGTGACTCTAGTATCTATCCAAGTGTATTTTATTTTATAATTAATGAAATATATGTTTCGAAAAAAAGAAATCTTAGTGAATTAGACCGTGCCCATCCTGTTGGGAAAAATTGTGAAAATTGAAAAAGATTCGCCGAAAAAATTAAAACAACACACGATTCACTCCCCCGACAACTCTGAATTCCTTTTTATTCTAATCAATTAAGTTGGGACTCGAACCTGAAACTACTTGACATGATATAAGTTGGATGCGTCCGGTTAAGGTGGCGGGAAGTTATTCAGTAAATCACGCCACTCTAAATTCAATCCGAGAGCCTAGATGTTTACATTTCTCGATTGCATCCCCAAACGTGCATGGATATTAGATTAGAAACAAGAAAGTAACATATGTGTAATTGGTTCCACGATTGGTTCTCCTTTGAGAGACTTATCTGTCGTCAAGTATGCGATCCGGATTAGTTAAAGCAAAATACTCGATACCAAATAGATAGAAAAAAAAATTGGAAATTTATAGGCCATATATTTTTTTTATACTAAGTTATAAGCCATATTAAACTTAGATGACATAGTATGTCCCTCCATTTAGTCAATTTCAATGTTTTGTCCCTTCTCTTTTAATTTGAAAATTTTTGTCCCCCATAAACATCAACCAATTCTTTCCAACTTACCTATTGTAACAAGTAGACCAATGGGGACATGACATGTGTACTATATAGGCTTGTCAGACCAAAATTGTTCATTGTTTTACTTTTCTATTTTTTATTTTTTATTTTTTATTTTTTATTTTTTTATTTCTAAAATAAAATATAATTATGAAAAAAATTAATAAATGGATCCAAAAAGATCTCACATCCAAAAATGGAAAATAAATGTTTCCCGTTAAAAAATAATAAAACCAATAACAACAAAACATCTGGATCGAGTTCAACATACCTCGCCCGACAACAATCGAGCGATGTTGGATCCATACACAGGGGCGGATCCAGGGAGAGCAAGGGAGGCCAGGCCCCAGGATTCATTTAAGTGGGCCTAGGATTCATTAAAGTATATATATAGTGGTATCATTTCAATGAAAATAAGTTGGTTTAGTGGTTGATGCTGGCTTGTTTGAACTTAAGGTCCTGGGTTTTATTCCCAGCCTTGTTTGCCCTTGTCCATACAATCATTGTTTGTGCTATCGGAACTCAATTGAGCATGAAATCGAACTTCCTCTCTTCTCCTTATGCTTCATCAAAACCAGAGCCGTCAACCAGCGTGTCTTTTGTATCCGTCGAGGGTGGCGTCCATTGCGGCCTTCAACTTCGAGCAAACGCGATGGCTCATGCGGATTTGCTTTTCCTTGTCGTGCGTCGATTTTCTTTTTTTTTTTTTGATAAAACGAGACTTTATTGATCATAAAGTATAGAAAGAGGATCAGGTCAGGCCATCCAAGAGATGAGTACAACCCTAAAAGTACATCTACACACTACCAATTTCTAGCCCGTTTCTTTGGGCACATTCCCGTAAGCAATTGGTAAGGAAAACAGGTTTTCTTACCTATTCGTTACGAAATCCTAACGAGAAAAACGATGCTTACCGTTTGCTATCCGTTTCCTTACGGGAACCATCCGTAAGCAAACCGTTCGTAAGTAAATTCCCATCCGTAAGGATTTTGTAAGGAAACTGTTAGAAAGGTTTCCTAACGGCTTTTGCCCGTAAGGAAACGGTAAGTGTTCCTTAACAAAACAATTAGTGGGCCCCATTCGTAGACAAACATTTCCGTAAGGAAACAGTAAGTAATTGGTAAGCAAAATACTTTACTTACAATCCTTTGTTGTAACCAAATCGTAAGCATCCCGTAAGGAAAAATAAATAAATTAAAAAAAAATAATCGCATGAAACCCAAAACCAGAACCTAGAAACACCGGAAACATGAATATTGAACCCTTCAACATGAATATTGAAGACATCAACCTGAACATTGAACTCAAAAACTAAAATAGAATAAATGCAAACATTCAACATCTCAATTAATCAAAGTGAACATAGAATCTGACATTGTTCCAAATCATATGAAATTCTCAACACATACAAGTTGACACCAAATTCCTTGCCTTAAACAAATAAAACATAAAGCCACAAATATAACATAATAATACAAGTAAACAAATCAGTGTGTTGATTTGTGAGAACCTTCAGAATTGTTCTTCAAAGCAGGACGTGGTGGAGGACAACTTGGCATTGGGATAGAATTGGGAAAACTGACATTTGTTGATTGATCAATTGGAGGAGCAGCTGTTGAGACACTCGGAAAGGTCGGCATCGAGCTTGAGAATGTTTGCTGCCATGGATGTGATGAAGATGCACCTCCAGCAGGCATCATTTGTTGCTGCCCCGTAAAAGCCAAGTGACCAAATGGAAGATTTGTCCATTGTTGCTGCTCAAGAGGGCGAGTTCCACAAGGCATCACCGTTGGCCGTGTAACATATTCAGGGGCGCGTAACTGCGGGTTCATTTGAGATAAAAACATCTGCATCATCTGCCCAAAGTGTTAGTTACCATCTTACAGAATGCTATGAATCTATGAACTATGGAGGATTTTGTACATGAATTTTAACGAGTAGACAATGGCGTTTGGTGCTCCATGACATATTTTAATTTAATACATGTAGATGGCATATATATGTCTTCCATAAGCTGCTGACATATTTTAATTGGCCAAGAATCAAAAGGATGCATTATCTATTGAAATGGAAACCAAAAGAAAAAGGTGAAGCAAGGGTAATTAGAAGCAGAATGCTTTAACATGCATGCACTTACAGAATACTTTAACATGTCATTCCACTATCCTACATGCACTTACAGAATGCTTTAACATGCTAAAAATGTCAAATCATAACAAAGAAACAACCCAGACCTCAACCCCACAGATAGGCATTGTACCACAAGAAAGCTGCTGACATATTTTAATTGGCCAAGAATCAAAAGGATGCATTATCTATTGAAATGGAAACAAAAAGAAAAAGGTGAAGCAAGGGTAATTAGAAGCAGAATGCTTTAACATGCATGCACTTACAGAATACTTTAACATGTCATTCCACTGTCCTGCATGCACTTACAGAATGCTTTAACATGCTAAAAATGCCAAATCATAACAAAGAAGCCACCCAGAACTCAACCGCACAGATAGGCATTGTACCACAAGAAGAAAATGAGTAACTTCAATTTTGTTCAGCAGCAATCGAATGTGGTTGAAAGTCAAATTTACTATTGTTTCAAAACATTCCAAACTTCATTTAGTATCAGATACAATCACAGGAATGAACACATAGACAAATATCACTACCTAAGAGTTAACATACAATCACTAGCTGACACATCCAGTCTAGGCACACACAATGTGCTCCTCCACCATGTATTGAATCATTGTAATTTTATCCATGAGCATACCACCAGTGATAATCTTCTAAAAAACTTTTGGTCCATAGATGAATATGTATATCATCTCGGCCAAACAATTTTTTATTCTTACACCTCCTACATGGACACCAAACTTTTCCTTCTCTAACCAAATCAGTTTGAGAGAAAGCAAAGTCCAAAAACTTATCCACACCGGCTCTAAATTCATCATGGAGCTACCATCGTTATTTAGCCTATGGTACATCCATGTTCGATTACTAAACATTACTCCCTACAGAGCATTACATAAAATTCTTAGCATATAATTCACATTTCTCTTTTTTTCTAAAGTATAATTCAGATGCAAACAAATACTTTCAACAACTTCGACAAAAAAAAAACAAACACTTTCAGCAGCTCATATCAAGCATCCACCAAGCAAACGTACCACAAGATTCACAATCCGGAATATATTAAGCCTTGACTTTATTTTGATTTTGGGATAGGTAAAGTTTCGGAGGAGCATTGCAATGACAGAAAATTAGAGCACATTGATTATCAGTAGACATTGTTCCCGCTAAACAGGAAAAGTAAATATGATTGCACATTGAATTTATGATTGTATCCTGTTAACAGAAGTCCTAAAAAATTTTCCTTGATTGACTTTGCATAATTCCTTCTGATAATCAAGTTTAATAGTAACTTTCATGCATGAGCCATGTGGTCCAAATTGATGGCAAAATAGTAACAATCACTACTGTCTTACTAGAATCGAGAAAAGTGAGCAATCACACAAATGATTCCAAGATCAGCCTTTAAAGGGTCAAAAAGTCACAACGTTGAGCAAAGGTTCAGTATCACCTTGTGGTCAAAGAAAGTGCTCTAGACATGTAATTTAGGAAATGATTTCTCTATCAACAAATTACTTTTCTTTCTTCGTTTATCTTCTTAATTACCATTTAGGAACTTCTCGTTTCAAGTGACACACTATGTAGGGTTTATGCTAATAAGATACGGGCACGTGGCTGCTCTTCAAATTTCAGATTGAATCCAAAAATTGAAAAGATGACTGGCCATGTTGAAATGGACCATCTTTACAAACTAAAGGTTGTCACTCACCAGTGCAGGAGATACAAAATCGTTAAACTGATAGGCAGCTTCTAGTGGCTTAAGCTTTTCAATAAACAGTTTCTTCAAGCCATCGATAATGGAAGTAACTGCACTGAGTGGCATCTGAGCAAGAGAAAGAAATGAAGTGAAATAAAATACAAGTCATCGAAAGCAAAAATGAGAATAAGACAACTACTAACAAATTTGTGGAAGGATTGCATATCCTGGGAAAAGAAATGCATACTCTGACATATATACATCTTTGACTTATCAAGACATATGACAAGCATCTCACGAATTCAAAACTAAAGAGTCGACAAGCCTTTTTTTTCCCTGAAGCAAGTTGTTGTCGGCTTTTTTTATCTAGCCAAACATATATTCTTCAGCATTGATCTTGAGAAAGCTCAAATCCAACAAAAGTACCACCAATCTCAATAGAAAAGCATAAATAGAGATAGACAAAAATGAGTGCGAGGGAGAGAAGTAGATGCATATAGTTCTGTGTGTATCACACATTCATGAATACACACCTTTCTCGATGATTTGGAACTTGAAGAATGAGATGGTGGTGATCGTTGTGGATGAAAAAATCCTACAAGTTATCAATGGACAAGTTGAGCGAACATCCAACCAAAAAAAAAACATGCTACCTACGGTGCAACCTACGGTTCCGGATAGTTAATATCTCACCATTTGTTTGAGGCTCATAACTTGTCCTTGAACTTTTCTGTTTCTGGGAAAAAAAGAAAAGGAATGTGAGCTGTAATGATTAGAATGGCACCAACAAAGAGTAGAATAAATTAGGCAACTCACAGCTAGCAAGGCATCAATGCCTTCCGTTGTTGGAGGCTTAATCTCATCCGTAGACACTGTGGGATACGAAAATCAAGCAGCTTGGGTTAATAGACAATTAAAACACAGCATCTCTAAGCATAAATCAGTTTTGAACTCGATATGATTTTTGGTATAAGAAAGTTTTTTTTTAAAAAAAAAAAAAAGAGATGGTGAAAATCAAAAATAAAGATGAGTTGGCCAAGTGATACGCACATGGGTTCTTTATGATTTCCGAGTTAATCTCATGTCCAGATTGTGTACACTGAAACCTCACTTTGGCAGAACAATGAACGATGGGTTTTTTCTTCACAGCAGAACACACCAGTAAGAGAAGAAACCGATCCTATGAACATCCTTAAATCAAGCGACCAAAAAAGAACCATATGTACTTAAAGCTGATAACTACAAGTTTTAGACAACGAATTAAGTAAAACAATGATCAGAGGTCAATTATGGAGGCAGTTTGAATCTAGAGGCTACGTCATTGAAATTGAAAAATAACCTTCACAATCTTTAGCTGATGAACAAGGGAATGATGCTCAGCCTCTTCCTCGCGTGTATGGCTTGATAGAAGAAGAAACCAAAGGCATGAACCACAAATAATCAGAGACCAAGAGTCTACATCAAGGAACGAATACAGAATGTGAAGATCCAGAGAATAAGAATGAGGGGAGTATGCTTAAATCTCATAGTATATTGAAGAAGTATCCACATCACCAGCAAAAACAAGAAGGAGAAGAAGCTACCCGCTGTGAGGAGTTCACAGGTCCTAAATTTTTGGTGGGGTAGAGGTGTAAACGGGTGTGGAGAAGACGGTAGCACCGAACGGTGAAGCCTCGTTTCGCGAAGCCTAACTCTCTATCGGCACTTACCGGTAGAGGTATTGAAATTTTGGGAGGGAGAGAGTGAAATTTTGGAAGAGGCAAAACGAGTAGGTGAAGCAGAAATTGGGGGTAGGGTTTTGTGAAATTGGGGATTTTTGTGAGATTGGGAGGGAGTCAAATTTTCATAGGGAGGGAAAAAATAATTGCCTGTCCACGCACAATACACTTTGGAGGGAGTGAAATTTTACATACTTTACAATTTGCTTACGGTGCAACTGTACGGAAATTGGAAAGTAATATTTTAAACAATTTGCTTACGGACAGATTGGTAAGTCAACGGTTAGAAACCCTTTCTTACGGCGTTTCCGTAAGAAGTCCGTAACTGTAAGTTGAATATGATTTAAAATGGAAGAAAACCCCGTCCGCAAGCAATTCGTTATGGATCCGTAAGCAATTGTAGGTAATTGCTTATGGCTTTCTTACCGCGGGCGTCCGTAAGCAATTCTCCTAAGAAACGGGCCAGAAATTGGTAATGACAGAAAACGTAACATACAAAAATTAAAGCAATAGTTAAATGTATTGGAGATTACATCTTGGTCCGCACCACGCCTTAACGCTATCCGAGTTGATTAGAATGGTTGATAAATCATAGGGGTAGCTCGGCTGATTTGGGCAGTGAATTTCGTTGCGCTGGCCTCGGTCTACTCACAATGTCGGAGGTGACTTCATGGTGGTGGCTTGAGCACTTCAACTAGTGGTGTTTGAACCATGGCAGCGATGTTGTGCAGGAAATTGCGACTGAGAAGTGGAGTCCTCGAGAGGGGAGTGAAACACATCATTTTGGTTGTTGTTGCTTGAATTTTCTTTAGGGGTGCTATCTTTAGTTTGGTGGTCTACCTCTTCCGGGGTTTCGGGCGGGAACCATCACGATCTTGGTGGAGGTGACAAGAACTTAATCAGGCTGGAGTCTTGCTCCTCCTCCTCTGATGACGACTTTTTTTTTTTCTTTACCAAGCTCTGGTGACGACTTGAGTGACTCAAGTTAGAACATTTATTTCTTTTTCTATAATATTTAATTTTTGTAATAAAAAGGAAAAAGATTTAAAAAATAAATAATTCCAGTTGGTTGGTCCCTACTAGACATGTGTCACACCCCATTGGTATAACAACTGAGTTAGACAAAGTTGGTTGATTTTTGTCAGGGGACAAAAATTTTTAAATTAGAAGTGAAAGGAAATAATCGTTGAAATCGTCTAAGGTACATAATATATCATCTAACCGCCATATTACCAATGAGTTTGAAACGCATTGGTATTCTTTGCCCAAAAAAAAAAAGTGTGTGTATAAATTAAAAATAGTTAGCCAAGTTATTCAAGGTTTCAACTGTCCACATCTGTCTCCAAATTTGTAGGCTGTCCCTGGCTTTAGGATTAGATTTTTTTTTATTTTTTTATTGTATTGCTTTGACTAGATGTTATGTATTATAACCAAACAAATTTGTGTATTTGTTTTCATAATCCCTGCATTGTAGGGATTTAACTAGTGCCTGTAAAAATGGGCTGGAAAGTTTGACTGTGAAAGAGCTAGCTGTGGCAGTGGCGGCAGCATGTAGCCCTCCAGATAGTGAGAGTACATATTTGGTTGGTTATGGTATTCTCTTTTACTCTTTTGCTTTTCTTGAATTGCCACAAGGCCTCATACCTAAAGTGATACTATACATCAGATTTTTGAGATGGTAGTAGGTTGGAGTGATGTGCGTACTGAATTGATCATGGAGGGAGAAGGCACGTTCGTTCATTAATGCTCATTCCAGCCGCACCCTCGTCCTTTTTCTCCTACTTGTAAGAAAACGCATACTTACACTAGCTACTTTTTTTTTAATCCAACTGAAACCTTGCAATAGCTATCAATGAGCATCACTTGAAGTCATATTGTGATTGAACGTAGGACTAAAGATTTTGTGTTCGAATTCCTGTATATATATAGATAATTGGACAGACGAGTAGTTACCAATCACCCGTCGGTCAGAAGCTCTTCTAGTTCTTCCTTTTCTGTCACTCTCCTTTTTTTTTTTCATTTTTTCTGTGTCGTTTTATTTGGTGAATCCAACACTTGATTGATGGAGTCTAACTCTCAGGCAGCTTTAGATCGGATTTTGGATGCTTCTAGTTGGGGTGATGAGATAGGACTAATGATCACAGGAACCCATTCTCTCTATTAGAATCTTCTCAAAACACTTTATCTGTTTCTTTTGTAGATAAAACTGCTAACAAATTTGCACTCATTTTGGTACAACTAATCCCTTATTTTTGCCCCGGATTAGTAGTTTTGCATTCTCCTCTTGATGTAGTTAGACATATTCTTTGTGGAGGATAGGGTAACACGGGTTGATTAACCCCACCTTTTGTATTTTGTATTTTGGCTAATATTAATAGATATATCTCCCTGGTCTCAGACCAACAAAAAGGAACAACAAGGGTTACTCGAACTTTTTGGTAAGTTTGGTATACATTGAATTCAATTCAATTCTAAAATTAAAGTCAATTCAATTATTTAGTATGAGTTAATTTAAGTTTAAGTTATGAATACCACCGGGGTGGTGGCCCAGTGGCAAGGCCTTCAACCTGCCATCTCTAAGACTCGGGTTCGAGTCCCGGCGCTTCCAGTCAAGCCCCATAGTGTGATGCGGCCGAATATGGCCTTCCACACGGTGGGGTGCTGGCCATTGAGCCCGGTGATTCCCCGGTATTATGACGCGTAGCAGGTGAGGGTGTCCGCTGGTGCCCCGGTTGGGCGGTCTCTCCTATGAGGAGGGTTTAATGCCAGGATGTGACCGGTATTGACCGGGGCCTGGACCGACGGGGCGATGATGTAACAACTAAAGTGGTTGGATTTGGAATTCATTTCTAGTGTATTGAGTATTAATATGTATAAAATGACAAAAAATATCTTTATCTCTTAATTTGTTTAAACAATTCAATTCAAAACTAAGTTATACCAATTCTCAAAAAAAAAAAACTTAAGTTATACCAAACACTAGAATTCAATTCAATTTCAATTCTATCATGAAATGAATGGAATCTATCAATTCTTTATATCATGAATTCATTTCATACAGGATTTGATACCAAACGGGGTGTAATAGATCAAAGTTGATCTTAATTCTTCAAGGTTAGAGTCATCATGGACGAAGCTCATTCGCTAGGTTCTGTGCCTCATGATGATTACGATAATGACTACGAGAAGAATATTGATCCCAATGAAGATTCACATGCACCTTCCGTGTCCTTGTCCACTGATGCTGGAGTAAAAGGATGCAGCTATACTCAAACAGTCTTCAATGGTAAGCCTGCCTAGCTACCTATAGCTAGCTAGCTTCCTCCTCTTTTTGTTATATGTATACATGATTCATCGAGTTTATGTTTGTTCTTTGTTATGGACTTGAATTATTTGCAGCTTTTAATATATTGATGGGAGTTGGGATTCTATCAGTACCGAACACGATTAAAGAAGCAGGGTGGGCGAGTTTGGTGGTACTGGTTGTGTTTGGACTTGTGTGTTGTTACACTGCACATCTCATGAGGCAAATGTTTGAGAGCAAACGGGATATTGTGACCTACGAAGATATGGGTGGGGTTGCTTTCGGGAGATCTGGTCGCATTGCAGCTTCTGTGAGTTAATTTCTTCTTTTCCTTCTTTTTCTAATTAAGATCCCACTTATAAGAACGTCTCGGAGCTCTGAAATTGTTCATTTAGATCGGAGGACACAAAATCCCAGTTTAGCAAGAATAATTGAATTAATTTTGAAGAACTTCAGGGTGAAAAAATAAAGTCATACTGAGTTGAGAGAAGTAGCTAGGATATGTTCATTGTATTGTATGCTATATGGCAGGCATTGAACCAAAAGACCGACCAATGGTGATCCATCACATATACATATACGTTTTTTTTTCAAAAAAGAAACATTAAAAAAATAGCATGTCTTTACGTGCTTTCTATTTCTCTCAAATTTTTTTCTAAATTTTTTTATGCTATTTTTTTTTTCTAAAAATTGTTTTGTTTTGGACTTTGGGCAGGTCATTTTGTACACAGAATTATACGTAAGTGACACTCTTCAAATCCTCATCATACATTTTCTTATATATGAGCTAATTTTTATTGTTTTCTTTTTTTTCATATTTCCAGTCCTATTGTGCCGAATTTATCATTATGGAAGGGGATAATCTTACCAAACTATTCCCAAGAGCATCCTTGCATTTGTTTGGCTTACATCTGAACTCCAATCAATGCTTTGGAATACTGGCTGCTCTTTTATTTCTACCACTGTGTTTTCTAAAGGATCTTCGAGTAGTAGCATATGTTTCAGGTTCTTTACTCCTCCAACTCTTTAGGGGATTGAACCCAACACATAAACTATTTCTACTAACTTGTTTCATATCTCATATGTCTGATGGTGGTTGCAGCTATGGGGATTTTGACGGCTATTTTAACGGTTTTCAGTCTGGTATTTCTGGGCACAGCCAATGGGATTGGGTTCCATCAAACTGCTCCACTAGTAAAGTGGAGTGGCATTCCATTTGCAATGGGTGTTTATGCTTTTTGTTTTGCTGGCCACTCTGTATTTCCCAATTTCTACCAATCCATGGCCGATAAGAGAAAATTTACTAAGGCAACTATTACAAGGTACACAACAATTTATTTGCCTTACTAATTGGCTTCTTTTCAATAGCCTTACTAATTGGCTTCTTCTTTTCAATAGAGCATGCATTTTATAATTCTATTCCTGTTTAATTTTGTAGCTTCTCGGCAAGCTTTCTGTTCTATGGAGGTGTGGCAGCAATCGGGTATACCATGTTTGGTGAGGCCACACTCTCTCAAATTACCTTGAATATGCCACCAGATGCTGTTGTTTCCAAGATTGCAGTCTGGGCTACAGTAAGTATGACATTCTTTTTTCCCTTACCTAAACGTAGTAAGAAGCTGAGCCTGATGATTCTATATGTATACAGGTGGCCACTCCATTTGTCAAGTATCCTCTGTTGATGATGCCATTGGCTAGGGGCTTGGAAGGGCTATTGCCTCAACAAATTTCTAATACTTACACTTGTTTTGTTCTTCTAAGGACGATACTTGTTGCATCCACGGTCCTTGTTGCACTCCTCCTTCCTTTCTTCGGTAATATCCCATATTCTTTTAACTTTAATTTTTTTTGTTTAATTTTGTCTCATCCTCGAAAAAAAGAAAATTCATGATGAGAACTATTAGGAGTATTCATTCCGTAAACAAGAAACTAAACATTTTGATGGATGACTAATTCTGGTCCATGAGTTCAGCGTATGTGTGCTCTCAGTGACGAAGCTAAATATAATTTTTAGAAGGGGTCAATATAACATTTTATGAATGATAGTAAGGATTTATATGAAAAAAAACAAAATTTAAAAAGGACCAAATATATATCACAATAAGACTTATATTTTTTTTTATCAAAATAAGACTTATATAGAAAATTTTAAAATGGACTTTTTTATATACCAATTTAAAATGGATTTATATGGAAAAAATTAAAATCCAAGGAGAGTATGGCCACCCTCAGCTCCCTGGCCCCCGCCCACTAATGTGCTCACATCTTCTCAATCTTTAAGCATTTTGGAAGAAAGTACAACTTTAATTAAGAATGAGTAATTTATATGCACATATGCTATGACAATAGGATAATTTATTGCTTTTATAGTGTGTTTGAAAAAAATTATTGCTTTTATTCAAATTCTCTAGATGTTAGTGAAATTCTTATAAACTGGTATGCCATGTCAATGGTGATCGCAGGTCTTGTCATGGCTTTGATTGGTTCTCTTCTCTGTTTATTGGTGGTAAGTTCCAAACACTCTCTTAGCACAAGCCCATGATACATGTACGCAGCAGAATTAAAGAAAATCTCCCTTGCCTTATATTTTACACTAAAATATCAGAAACACATTTTTTATTTTGAAAAAACAAAATTGTAAATTTGTTTTTTTGTTAAAGGGTTTTTCTATCTTGTGCCCTAGGGGCACATGATAAGCTACCGAAAAAGAAAATAAAATCTCACAATTAATGAGATTTATTTTCCTATGGACTAAAATAGCCCTTTCATAAAGATGATTTGTAGAATATAATTAATTTAAAACATAATAATGGGAGGTTATTTCAGTCACTATAGGAATGATATTCATTAATTGTGAGGTTTTATTTCTTTTTTCGGTGGCTTATCATGTGCTCCTAGGACACAAGATAGAAAAACCCTTTGTTAAATACTTAAATCACTAAATTTTATATGAGACTGACATGAAATTAGATGAGAATTATTATTGACACCCATTGTTATGTTTGATAAAAAAGAAAAAAAGACAGATTCATATGTAGCTTTTAGGAAAAACAAATTTAGTAATGTGTGGATTGCTGCAGTCATCGTAATTATTTACTTTCAACAATATGTATATATGTCAAATACATTTACTTTAGAAGCATTCAAAGAATATAATACAATTGCGGAGTTCTGATTTTTTTTTTTCTTTTGGTTGGATCTGATTCAGTCCGTAATCATGCCATCGCTATGTTTTTTGAAGATCATGAGCCAGAAAGCTTCAAGGATTCATGTAAGTGGATAGCAATGTAATGATCACAGATTTATGTTTAATATTGGACATAACTTCAAACTAATGGCCTTAATAAGTCAACCACATTTTTCTAAGTAAAAAAGTTGATCATTTTTTTTTTTGCCAATAATTTATTATTGAGCACTGCAACATTTTCTAGGTTTTTATAATACTCTTCCTTTTGAGTCCAATTACATCTTTAAACTTTCCAGCTGACCTGTTAAATTGACCCGCACATTAATTTAGTAACACGATTTTGATTTTGTAAAACAGATTGTCTTGAGTGTTACGGTTGCTTCGTTTGGGATTATTTGTGCAATCCTTGGGACATACACTTCCGTATCCGGTATTGTGAAGCAATACTGATCAGATAGCAATTGCTCGTGGATGTAATGGCATGAAGATTGTGTTCTCTTCTGGTGAATGGTGTTTGTTTCCAAGGAAATTAAGTGCAAGTATGCTGACTTTTGAAGCTTTTTATAACTTGGTAAGTTTAGCCACACACAGGCTGGTCTTGAATGATACCAGTAGAGTGGCTCATAAGTCCATCTTAGCTCCTTGTAGGCCTAACCTATCTTTACTCTCCACCTTTTGTAATTAATGGCCTGGAGAGGATAGAAGAGTGCAGGCTCACCAAGCTTGCTTTTCTTAGTGATATATTGAAGTCATATGTCATGTACCTTATTCTTAGCGATAGTAAAAAAAAAAAAAAAGAATTCTTCGTGATATGTTGAAGTCATATGTTATATATTTCTACGACAAAGGATATCATATTTCTACTTATAAATAAAAAGGATGCCATATATCTTAGCGATATAAAAATATCAAAGTAGCTATTATTTTTATAATTTTTAAGAAATGAGGAGTAAGAAAAGATAAATATTAGTTGTTAATTTCTAGTAGATTTCTCTTTCCTAAACCATAAATAACCAGTTTTAAATTAATTAGATGATAACTACGTGACTTTAAGAGAAAAGCGACTGGGCTTTGACAACTGTTCAAGCCACCACCGTCGTCAACATTTCCCAATATAAAAATAGAAAGAATGGATCCGCAAGGTATGGATTGGAAGATTGGTTACAATGTTTTCATTCAAGAAAAAACAAAGAATATTGTAGGGTGGAGAGATGGCTGACCAAGGGAGCTACTCACGTTTGAAATCTTGTTGATTAATATACCCTAGAGGTAAAACAAGATACATATATATGCATAAAAGAGGACAGATTCCAGCTTACTATCCTTTCATCGCCACTTTCTGTGTAATATCGGAAGAAAAGAACAAAAGAAGAACAGAGAAAAAAAAAGGCTTCTTGTTTTTGTTATCCAAGTAGATTTTAGTATTCAGGGATACGTTCATGGACTCCGCTCCCTTGCTCCCTTCTACGTTCCATGATTACAATATTAATGACTATGAAAAGGATATTGATCCCAATGAAGATCCCCATCCATCCTCCATATTGTCGGCCCACCCGTCCATGTCCTTGTCCACCGCCACCTTTCACTATGCTTCCTTCCATGGTGGAGAAAATGGATGCAGCTTCACTCAAACCATCTTCAATTGTAAGCCCAAGTTCCTCCGACATACATTTTTCTTTCTTAATACTATAATCGATGTTGAAGGTGCCCTCTAATTAACATTTGCAAGAATACCGATCATCATCGAGTTCCTAGCTAATTTCATTTTATGATTTGGACGGAATTGCAGGTATTAATATTTGGTTGGGAGTAGGGCTTCTATCAGTACCACACACGATTAAGGAAGCTGGGTGGGCGAGTTTGATTGTAATGGTTGTGTTTGGAGTTGTGTGTTGTTACACTGCAAATCTCATGAAACAGTTGTTCGATAGCAAACTGGGGATTGCAACCTACGAAGATATGGGTGAAGTTGCTTACGGGACATCCGGACGTGTTGCAATTTCTGTGAGTTTCCTCTTTTAAAAATTACTCCATTAATAGATTTAGTTTAATTAACATATATAATTATGAAAACAATACTAGTAATGGACATGACCATTTTTTTGGTTATAATAACTCTCTTGCCATGTCAAGAGTCAATCTCAATAAAAAAGTTAAAGCGGATAGATAAGGCTTCATCAATAATTTTGTATTCTGATACATGATGATTTCCTTGCACATCAATCGTGTTGAAACTTGAAAGTCTGCTGTTGGATTGTTTGCCATAATTTCAAGTGCATGCTAATTAAGATTGATCCACCCCTTAAAAAATCCAGCACACCACTTCCCAACTTGATTACTATATATGCCACAAAACCCCGACATCACCAAAAAAAAACCCATTTATTCAAGGGCATTCCAAGATCGAAATCAGATTTCATGGATGTATTACTAGCTAGCCAGAAGATTGGCGTCAACAATGTGGATGTTGTAAAAGGGATACTGACCTCCTTACAATTGCTCAAGCTAACATTTTGAAACTTATAAATTTATTTATTTATCTTTGAGTGGTTTCTCTTCTATCTCTTTTTTCTTTCTCCTTCTAAAATTGTTTACTTTTGGACTTTGGCGCAGATCATTCTTTACATAGAATTATATGTAAGTGACACTTCAAATCCTGAACTTAATTACAGCTCCTTTTTCTCTATCTAGTCCTAATATAGTTGGGAGGTATATATATATATATATATATATATATAATCAATGTTAAGCTAATAATTGGAATTTTATCATTTTCTTTTCTTTCCATATTGGCAGTCATATTGTGTGGAATTTATCACTATGGAAGGGGATAATCTTACCAATCTATTCCCAGGAACATCCTTGGATTTGCTTGGCCTGCATCTTAACTCCACGCAATGCTTTGGAATCCTAGCTTCTCTTATATTTCTAGCAATCTGTTTTCTAAAGGATCTTCGAATTGTAGCATATTTTTCAGGTGCTTGCTTCACTGCTCACCAGCTTAATTTGTGTGAAGATAGCTTCTTCTAGTTTCCAATCTTACACTGATCAGTTTGATATTTTCGTAAATATATATGGTTGTGATGATTCTGCAGCTATTGGGATTTTGGGGGCAATTTTAACGACTTTGAGCCTGGTATATCTGGGCATGGCCAATGGGATTGGGTTCCATCAAACTGCTCCCGTGATAAAGTGGAATGGCATTCCATTTGCTATGGGTGTTTATGGATTCTGTTTTGCTGGCCACTGTGCACTTCCAAATATCTACCAGTCCATGTCTGATAAGAGAAATTTTAACAAGGCATTAATTACATGGTATGCACCATATGCTTTATGTAATATAGTCTTTAACTTCACAGAGCATATATAACCAGAAGGCCAAGGAGCATAGTAGTTAGTGCTCTAGGACTCCCATTCTAATTGTGACACTTTTTTGCCTAATCATGTCTTTGTAATGTAGCTGGCATTGTGTGAGTCCTCTTCATCTTAGAATTATGATACAGGGTCAATCAAGATTCATATTGTCCCTAGTTGTCTATTCTTCTATAGAAAATGTCAATTCCATGATATCAACCGGGGTGCCCAGCGTTTTGGCACACTAATTTTTTTCTTTTCATGGATGAGTTAGCATCAAATAAATAATTTAGTTTTGTCTCACTAACGTTCCCCTGCAATCCTTGTTCGATGTTGTAGCTTTTTGGTGTGCTTTTTGGCATATGGAGGTGTTGCAGCAATGGGGTATATGATGTTTGGTGAGGCCACACTCTCTCAAATAACCTTGAATATGCCTCCAAATTCCATTGTTTCAAAGATTGCAGTATGGACAACAGTAAGTATGAGTTATGGATTAATTGTTATCTTTCGAGTAATTAAGTGGTTGATGATTTCTTTATATATGTTCAGGTGGCAACCCCATTTGTCAAATATCCTCTGTTTATAATCCCATTGGCCAGGGGTTTAGGAGGGCTATTGCCTCCTCATTTTTCCTACTCCAATGGAAGTTTCATTCTCCTAAGAACAGCGCTTGTTGGGTCCACTCTTCTTGTTGCTCTTCTTCTTCCTTTCTTCGGTAATATTGGGATTATATTCTAGCCTCCAAATACTTTTTATTCTTTGATTCCTTTCATTCATGGATTGCCTTTGGACGACACAGTGAAAATCCAATCCAAATAGTAAGAAACCCCAACACTGAGACGGCTGAAACAATTGCCGTAAGTGGCACCTAAATTGATATCATCATATACAACTATAGCCTTGTAGCACTATTTCAAAGTAAGAGAGTTGACCAACGAGGAGTTGGTCTAAGTGATAATCCATTTAGGTCAGTTTAAGCATGTTTCCCGTTTTTTTTTATATATATCTAGAGTTTCGTATTTGTCCCGATTGTATACGCAAAGATTTTGTGTTTCTTTTATCACTTGGAGTTTTATTTTAAGTCAGATGTTAACCGGTCCAGGTCCACTTAATAGGTGTCACAGTTTATTAATGCCACATAGAAAAATTTGTGAGTCCTACCTTTTTTTTTTTTTTTTGACAGAATGTGAGTCCTACCTTATTGTGAGCGCTGGGAGGTATATAAAATGAACAAAAAATAAAACTTGAGAACACAAACACTTTGAGACATACAATCGGAACAAAATGAAAAATTCTGCTATATAAAAAGTGTTTAATCCTCCTCCATGTGTGTAGAAAATTCCTATTAGAGTCTCACCCAGCATAGATACGGATTGAGGTCCTGAGCTCAAGCCTCACTTTCAACCACTAAAACAATAATAAAAAAAGCCCACATATAATTTTGACAACATAACCAGTGCACATAAAAATTGGAGATTTTTATCTCTAGACTTTTGCTGGTTTAATTATAATATCTGAATAATTGTTATGACAATCAACTTATTGCTTTGTTTAAAGATTCCATATGTTTGGGTGCTGACATTTTCATTAATCTCGGGGGAAATGTATTCTTGATTGTAGGTCTTGTCATGGCTTTAATCGGCTCTCTCCTCGGTTTACTTGTGGTAAGATGCAAAGAATTTTTTTTTTCTCTTTACACCAAAGATCCAAAGAATGATCTTAACTTATGCCATGCCACGATACATATCTAAGCTATATATGCAGCAAAAAAGAAAACTCCTTCCCTTTGAGTTTACTTTAAAATTCTGCCAAATCCATATGATATATGAAAGACATTAATTTTAATATTTAATATTGTGTCGCAGTTAAATTATATATGATAATATATATAACTATTGGTATATATCTAGCTTTCAAAAAAGGCAAAATTCTTGATTTGGCCACAGTAATTTGGCTCTTATGTCTATTTTAGCCCTTTTTTTTATTTTAACCTTTATAACTAATTTTGTCTGTTGTTCTTTGTCATAAATTTATTTCCAGCATAATTATCGAATATGTAATTCGACTTTTGAGTTTTCACCAGATTTCAAGGATATACTAATTAAACAACAAAGATGATCAAATAAGAATAAGTATCTTAGATGTCAGCAGATATGACAACTTTTCATTTGGAACAAGTGGATTTTTGGTCCCTATATTGTCCTTGATTTTGAAATGTCAGCCCTGTACTAAAATTTTATGGATTTTGGTCTTCGTACTACCTCAAATATATGATTTTTGGTACTTCCGGCCATCGGGCGACCGTCGGAGACACATGTCACCATATTATTCGCCCACATCTTCATGTGGGTCCCACCGACCCGGATCAACTAGAGAGACAATTCGTTCGCAATGCCCAGGTCGACGGGGGTTTGGTGGGGTCCATATGAAGACATGGACGAATAATATGGTGACATGTGTCTCCGACGGTCGCCCAGTGGCCGGAAGTACCAAAACCCATATATTTGAGGTAGTACGAGGAGTAGAGGGCTGACATTTCAAAATCGAGGACAGTACAGAGACCAAAAATCCACTTGTTCCCTTTTCATTCTGTATACATTTGGGAATGCATTCATCTCTTCTTTTTTCAAAATCTTTTCATGATGGAGTGAAAGAAAGTTATATAATACACTTAGTATGTGTTATATAATTAGTTAAAAATCTAACGAATACAAAATATACACTTGTGGAATCTGACCATCTTTTTAATCTGGTTCAGTCTGTAATCACGCCATCTGTATGCTTTTTAAAGATTATGAACCGGAAAGCTTCAAGGATGCAGGTAAGCAAATAGCAATGCATTTATTTTTTAACAACCAAAGTATCCCAACTTTATGTTTAATATTGCTTTTAAATTTGAAACCAAACTGTAAGATAATGAGAAGATTTGGTTCTAAAAGAAAAGATAATGAGAAGATTTGTCAGAAAGGATTAATTAACCCGTACATTTAGTTACATAATTTTGATTGTCTGAACCAGATTGTCTTGACCACCGCCGTCGCTTCATTTGGCATTATCTGTGCAATCGTTGGGACATACACTTCGGTGTCCGATATTGTAAAGCAATATTGAGTTGACTTGTAACATAATGGTGAGCATTTGTTTTCTCATCAAATGTAATTAAGGATGCTGAATTTTGAAGCTTTTATTTGCTTACAAAGACATTTTGTTAATTATATGATACGGAACAAGCAATGATCTCGTAGCTTAAAGGGTAATCTTCAAAGTCTCAACCACTAAGAATCAGGGATTTTAAATACGAGCCTTAGTTTATAAATTATAAAACATAAATTTGAGACAATTGTTACAATGTGAGTCAATATGAGCTATCTTTCCTTACTCACCCTACCAAATGTTACAATTTGTCATGCGGTCGTTGAAATGAGCTTTTGCTAATAATATATTTGATACTCAGTACTATTTCAATACATTTAAGATTGGCTGTTAGAAAGTTCGATATCAGCTGAGAACCGGATGGGTGACAACAAAATTGAACTCACTCTGCAGCGTTTGCAATGCTGGTATATATCCACATTAACTTGGCAATTTCAATGCCTCATAGTACTCAACTTCTGAAAAGACCTGGTATGGTGCTGCTTATAGACTCTTTATCATCAATGTTGCCAGCCCAATTTGTATCTGTGGACACTTGCAACTCCCCTCTTTTGCTCTGGAAAAGATGTAATATGTTGTAGAGGTACTTGGGAGTTGGGATTGCACTTTACTGCTACTTTTGTCTTTATGGAAAATACTTCAACTGCCACTTAATACTCCCATGTGGGTTGTTGTATCAATTGGCTCACTTTCCCCCCATATGTGGCCTTGTTACTGTGTTATTATGACCAAATATGATTGGGAGCCCACTAACTTCATTTTGTAGAAAACCCAACTGTTTGGGTTTATAACCTGGTTTGTTCTTATCACCACACATCGTATAAACTTTCTGTTATAGCAATAAGCATTCCGAACATTAGTTGTTTCACTTCTCAGGTTAGTGACAAATTCAAGACTGGTCCAATTGTGGTGTATATATTTTAACGATTATGCTAAAGGTTTCTTCATAGTAAGGGGCAAGGGCCCTCTCCCTGAGAAATTCGTTCGCTATTGATCTGGCCTTATAACACTAGGAGAGAAAGTTATATTTAGACATACGCTAATTAAGGCTCTTCAAATACGTGGTAAAGTCGTGTGAGCTTCATCACGAAGAAAAAAAACAGAAGAAAAAAAAAAAGTTGTGTGGGCTCAAAAAGGAAATCTGCACGTCGTCTTTTAATTCTTTCTTTTAAAAAAAGAAGGAAAACTTTCACAAAGTTGTGTTGTGACCCACCGGCTCTGCAGGCTGGGTGTTTCATAGGACCAAGCTATATAGTACTATTGCTTTATCATTTTTGTTTTGTACTCATTAGTGATTCGTCACAGTTTTTAAGTATCTTTTGAGAAGTTTCTTGAATTTGGTCGACACAGTCATGTCATCATCAGTTGTTGGAATCAAAGAGTTCCTTCTTCCCGAATCGCACACCAGATTGTGGTGGGAATTAAACTGTTTCTTTTCAGTAGAAAATGGCTTTTTCCTCTCTTGACGTCGTCATTCTAGTTGAAGTGTCGCTGTCAATTACTATAAGCCATGAGGAAGAGATTACTCTCTCGTTTGGGGTACTGGAAAAATGAGTTTCCTGTGGCGCTAGAAAGTAGAAAGTATGCATTCCCAATTCCCACAATTAAATAGATTACAGATAACATTTGGTTACCACTTAGGGGTTAATAAATCGCTTTCAACAAATTGTATATAGGTTGTAATATGATATCACTATGTAATTTCTTTTTTCTTGGTAAATGAAGCATAACCAAACGACTACACTGTAAAGTGTAAACTCTCTTAACACTCTGGCACCTGTGGGACACAATAGTCAGGTGGTACGTTGTAATATCACTATGTAATTTCTTATATATATCTTAATCGAAAGGAAGAGAAATTATATCACAATTCAATTGTTATCCTCTTTGTATTGTATTATGTTACCATTTTATTAACTTAAAATGGTGCTCACTAATCTATACATTGGATTGAGATTTAGAAATGGTTTGGCGAATTATCGGTTACTGTACGGATAGGAGGATTATTTTCATCAAAGGAAAAAGATAGGAAGATTATTGGCAAGAAGGGAAAATACTTGATAAAATATGATTTTTATAGACACGTGTGACAAACAGTAGTACTATTTATGACAATAACCCCAATAATTTATTTGGTAAATATCTTTGACAACGTATGTAATCTTTTTTTTCTTCTCCCGTTTTTGTTATACGTAATCTTTTGGACTCATTAATTTTGTAGATTTTAAGAACTATACAAAATTAATGAGTCCAGTCAACAGTGTATTGTCTAATTCTCTATTGGTCGTGTCTTAAAAGTTTAAGAGCCAGATCAAATACTACTATTGTCCAACTTCCTTATTATCTATTGTACTAATCAATATCTATTTCGTATATATCAAACAAATAAATTTTTGAAAAAAAAAAATCAGGTCACAAACTAATCCGGAAACTATCATAAAGTGTCATCCTTCTAACATTTACGCTGCTTAAATGATAAAACGGCACAGAAAGAACAGTCCGACAAATGTGTTTTCAAGCCCGGACCGGTCAAGACGGTCGTACCCAGATAACCGTGATTTAGAAGCTTTTCCGAATAACTAACTATTTTCTTTGCTTGATCACGGGCTTAACGGGAAAAATTGTGACCCGGGGACTTGACTCGACCGGGTCGGTAATGGGTACGGGGGTCAACAACCAACCACTGAGAATGACTCGAAGAATCAAACAGAAAGAGTTGGAGACGGTCCAGATTCATCCAGATTAATCTATCCAGTTATGTGTCTGTCCATGTGTTTGGCATCCAGGTGTCACGGGCCGGGAGTTTTGGAATGCAAACTCCGCCACCAATTGTCACGAGACTTAGAAATCCCAACAATGACCCGTGCGGCACTTAGGCAAGAACCCAAATCTCAAGCCTAAGTCAGCCTAAACCCCGCTACCACGCTAGCAAGAGAACTCTCAGAAAGGTATTGGAGGAAAGCAATGTGTATATTAACAACAAAGAGTGTTTACAAGTGTGAGCCCCTTGCTCTATACAATGGAATTCCCCAATTCCTAACTACACTCTCCATCCCCAAATGAGGAGACCCCTCTCCTATATATAGCCCATCCACCTCCTCAATGGATGGCTAGGATCGTGCCTCTAGAAGGTTCCACGATCCAATGGCTACCATTACATGTCCTAGAATGTTCTACTCTCACCTAGATATTCTAGAACACTCCCCATAGTTCCATATCCTTCCATAAGGTTCCATGAGGTTCTAGACCCTTCCAGAACTTCTAGGACCTTCCACCCACTTCTAGAATTCTCTAGAGTCTTCCCCAAGGTTCTAGAGAATTCCACACCCTTCTAGAATTTTCTAGAACTCTCTAGTGTGTACCACCACCATCTAGAGAATTCCGCCATTCTCCAGAGAAATCCACACGCTTCTTGCGCATTCCGGGCTTCTCTAGAATTCTCCACGCAATTCTTGAGCCCTTGTCGCGCACCGCGTGACATCCTCCCCCACTTGTTGACGCAACGCCCTCGTTGCGTTCCCATGCTTGCTCCTTATCCTTCCTCCATTTCCTTGTGCGCCTCCTACGCCTTCGCCCCCGCGTTGGCGTGTTAGATTGGCCATCTCCCTTGGTGCTCCCCATCAAGCCTTTGGTCACCTCCACTTCTCCCTTGTGTTGGTGTCGCCCCCGCGATCCCTTGGCTTGCTGCACCTTGGCCTTGCCCCGTTGTGACGCACCTCCTTTATTGGCGACGTCCCATATCGCCTTCCCATTGTGCTCCCGTAGGTCCCTTGGTTCATCCTTGACAAGTCGCATGGCACTTATCGCCTTCGCCTTTTGTGCCTTCCCCTCGCGCAATACCCCGACCGTGCATGACTTGCTTCCACCCATCAAGATCATGCTATTTGCGCTCGGCACCGGCATAGCTCTTGTCGTGTCGACGAACTCCACGCCTAGCACAATTGGATACTCATCCATGTCGACAACCGTGAGATCGATCTTTCCGCGCCATTCCCCAATGGCTATGTCGAGCTCGCGTGCGACTCCATGAATTGGCTTGGCTTCGGAGTTGACGGCCTTCAACCATCCATGCTCCTTCCCAAATTTAATTCCAAGCCTTTGCGCCTCGGACTTTTGGATGAAGTTGTGCGTGGCTCCCGTGTCAATCAATGCCTCGGTCTCCTTCCCACCAATCTTGGCAACCACGTACATGCGCCCCTTACGCTCGACTTTCTCCTCGGTCTTTGCCTTGACCGCGCCAAGCAACCGGAGCGAACCCATCCTTGGTTCCTCTTCAGCATCGTTGTTGTTGGAGCACTCTCCCTTCTCCTCATTCCCCCGAACGAGTGCCGCTAGCTTGTTGCGTTGAGGACAATCGTATGCCTTGTGCGGACCACTGCAAAGGAAGCACTCTAATTTCTTCCATTCACCACTTGCCTTCTCTTTTCCACGATCACCTTTCAGCTTCTCCCACTTCGGCTTGTGGCTCTTCCATTTGTCTCCCTTCGCATGGTGCGACTCTTCCTCGGTATCGCTAGTCGCTCCCCCACTTTTGCCCGAGTTATCCTTCGAACCCTTCGACTTGGAAAACTCGAACTTATTGAATTCAATTAGCGACTCCGCTGCGGCAATTGCGGCATTGAGGTCTTGCACCCCACGCCTTTGAAGCTCCAACTTGGCCCACCCCTGCAGGCCATCCAAGAAAGCAAACAAAGCTTCCTTGTCGGGCATATCGGGTATCTCCAACAAGACTTCCGTGAACTCTTTCACGTACTCCCGAATGCTCCCTCTATGTGTGAGCCGACGAAGCTTACTCCGCGCCTCAAGCTCAACATTTTGTGGGTAAAATTGGGCCTTGATCTCCCTCTTGAAATCAGCCCAAGTGTCGATACGGACGGTGCCCCTCTCCATGTCCGCGTACCTACGTCTCCACCAAAGAGTAGCCAAATCACTAAGGTAGAGGGACGCGGTACTCACCTTTTTGGCCTCGTCTCGGATTCCCATGCCATCAAAGTAGCGCTCGCAATTGAAGAGGAAGTTGTCCAACTCCTTAGCATCACGAGCCCCGTCGTAGGCCTTCGGCTTCGGCACGTCCACCTTCGACTCCCAAGTAGCCACCACGTTCCCTTGTGCGATGGCTCTCTTGCAAAGAGACCAATCCCCTTTGATCTCTTGCATCTCCTCTTTCATGGCACGCATCTCCTCCATAATGGTAGCAAGTTGATCCAAAATGTGGTCTTGGCGGCCCCTAAAATCGTCCAGCTCCTTCCTCCACGAGTCCACGACTACGTTGAGAGTGCCCTGCATCTCCCCTCGGAGCTCCTCAAGGTCCCCCGACCATTGCTCCTTGATGCCTTGGCCCAAATCCTCAACCTTGTCGCCCATATCCGCAACGGCAAGCGTCACCCGCGCAAGCCTTGACTCGCATTCGGCTAGGCGATCCCGCTCCATAGTCTTCTCCCTAGAAGACTTCTTGCTACCTTTAGAGACGCGTTGTTCCTCCCTAGGAACGTGCTCTCCTTCAACAATACCAATATCGGCCTCCCCAGTGGCCATTTCTCCACGATCTCCCACGCTAGCGAACCTTTGCTCCGCTACCAACTGTCACGGGCCGGGAGTTTTGGAATGCAAACTCCGCCACCAATTGTCACGAGACTTAGAAATCCCAACAATGACCCGTGCGGCACTTAGGCAAGAACCCAAATCTCAAGCCTAAGTCAGCCTAAACCCCGCTACCACGCTAGCAAGAGAACTCTCGGAAAGGTATTGGAGGAAAGCAATGTGTATATTAACAACAAAGAGTGTTTGTACAAGTGTGAGCCCCTTGCTCAAGTACAATGGAATTCCCCAATTCCTAACTACACTCTCTATCCCCAAATGAGGAGACCCCTCTCCTATATATAGCCCATCCACCTCCTCAATGGATGGCTAGGATCGCGCCTCTAGAAGGTTCCACGATCCAATGGCTACCATTACATGTCCTAGAATGTTCTACTCTCACCTAGATATTCTAGAACACTCCCCATAGTTCCATATCCTTCCATAAGGTTCCATGAGGTTCTAGACCCTTCCAGAACTTCTAGGACCTTCCACCCACTTCTAGAATTCTCTAGAGTCTTCCCCAAGGTTCTAGAGAATTCCACACCCTTCTAGAATATTCTAGAACTCTCTAGTGTGTACCACCACCATCTAGAGAATTCCGCCATTCTCTGGAAAAGTCCACACGTTTCTTGCGCATTCCGGGCCTCTCTAGAATTCTCCACGCAATTCTTGAGCCCTTGTCGCGCACCGCGTGACACCAGGACTCTCATCAGTTATCATGTCAAGAACCTCAAGAATCGCAGGTGCATCCAAATTCATCTGTCCCCCCCGCCCTTTATGACTGCGACCCATATCCCACCAATTTGACAACGACACGTTAAAAAGCTTTATCATATACTAATATATTCATTAATACAACTACTAAAATTAGTAACAAAAAAAAAAAAGAGGCAACATTTCCAATTGGAGTGAGTGTGTGTGACTTCACCCCGTAACCTCGTATCGAATCATATTCGGACCACGCACACATCTCTATGGACATTTTAATTAATTAATTAATCTTCTTCTTCCTCCTAGTGTATGTATAATATTTGATGATAAGCTTGTTTTTTGATGCTGCTATTTTTTCCCTGGCTACCAAGTCTTTTAGGCATACACGTTTCTTCTTTCCCTCCTCCCTCTCTATCGCTCTCTGTCCGTGTGTGTGTGTGTGTGGTGCTGCTTTCTACAGAATTGATTTAATTGTATTTTTTGTAGGATAAGATTGGTAGTGTTATACGAACGTAGGTGTGTGCAATGGCGGAGAACAAGAACAAGGACAAGGATGAATTAGTGGCGTTTCTGTTGGATGACGAAGAGGATGGTGGCGGGAATGATCATGACATTGAAAAGAATAAGATCCAGAGTGGCCACACCAGCCGGAGCAGCAGCATTAGTTATAGGACCGACCATGAAGATGATCACGATCATGACCATGACCGTGATCATGATGTTGATGATGATGATGCTTTCACTTCCCATCAATGGCCTCAAAGTTACAGGTTTTCTTTTTCTATTGTTGTATTAAATCTTCCTTTGTTTCTGGTTAATTATTGATATTTCTTTTGTTTTATGATGATCATTTTGATTATTGGGATCTCTAATTAGCTAATTTTACATGCATTAATGTTTCATATCAAGACCATCTTCTGGTGCTGCTATGCCTCCTGGAGGTCCTTACATAGATGTATATATATATTACAGAACCATATTAGTAGGAAGTTGGTGGCTGCTTCTTATGAAATGAACTTTCACAGTATAGGAGGATTTCATGTTTTACCATAACCATGTCATTTAGGGACTCTTTGGGTTCCAGTTTTCAGATTCTTACAATGGCCCTTTTGCATTTTGTGTTGGCAGAGAAACAATTGACTCTTACACGATCTCTGTTGATCCAAATATGGGTGGGTTTCTTAAGCAAGCACCGAGTTATATCCGACGTTCAAGTCTTGAACTTTTCAGTAAAAGCCACTTAGACCTGGATGACAAAACTTCTTTCCTGTCTGAATATGATAAGAATAATCGGAGGGCAGAGTCCCGTACTGTCTCCATAGCACACTCATCAATCTCGAAGGCTTCATTCCATGGTGGAGAATTACCTATTGCTCACGGCTGTAGCTTCACCCAAACTGTGTTCAATGGTATGTTTCAATGTTACTCACTGACAGCTCTCCATGTCTTCAACTTGTGTTGGAATATTTCAGTCATCTGAAGTTTATGCCTTCACCGTTTGGTGGTCTTATATCATAGTTCTGTTTATGTTCCTCAAGAGAAGATAAAAAAAAATCAGAATAAATGAAACATCAATTCCGTGGATTGATCAGAAATCTCTTGAATTGTAGTCCAATTTACTCTCTTTAGTTAGAAGATATGATTTTTCCATTCTGCTAAGTGGACATTGTGTTTGGACAGCGGTTAATGTAATGGTTGGAGTTGGGTTACTTTCCACACCATACACAATCAAAGAAGCTGGGTGGTCAGCTCTGTTGGTCCTGGCTCTTTTTGCATTTGTATGTTGTTACACGGCCACTCTTATGAAACAATGCTTTGAAAGCAGAGAAGGAATCATCACATACCCTGATATTGGACAAGCTGCCTTTGGGAGAGCTGGACGCCTTGCTATATCTGTATGTTTCTTATGTTTCAAATGCCATATTCTGTGAAGTCTGTGTATTTAGTATTGAGGCATTTACTATATCACGAGTACCATTTACCATTCCAGTTCATCATATTTGCCTTTCCCGGAAATTTTGTCGTCTTGATATAAAGAAGCTCTTCATGTAGTGCTGTTAATTCTCTGTTTCTACTTTTTGTATATATTCTTTTCTGATAATGCTGTATTTTGGATCTTGGTGCAGATTATTTTGTACACAGAGTTATATGTAAGTGCAAGAATGATTTTAGTCCTATTTTACATTTTGACTGTATGCTATTAATTATTGTGTGGATTACTGAAATTATTTACTTGTTGTGAAGTCATATTGTGTCGAATTTATCACCTTGGAAGGTGATAATCTTACCAGAGTATTCCCCGGAACATCATTAGACTTCATCGGCATTCATCTTGACTCTCAGCACTTGTTTGGAATTATAGTTGCTCTTTGTGTTCTGCCCACTGTTTGGTTAAAGGACCTCCGTCTCATCTCATACCTTTCAGGTAAACTTATACTGTCAGAGCCCTTTCAATTTCGTTTGCGAATGGGAAATTTTTTCTAATTTGTAGTAAATTTCATCAGTGTTTTTTTCTTCCATATTTTGCAGCTGGTGGAGTTATAGCTACAGTTCTGATTGTCCTATGTGTGTTTTTCCTTGGTACGGTAGAGGGAATTGGGTTCCATCAAAATGGTCCTGTGTTAAAGCCAAGTGGCATTCCATTTGTACTTGGTGTCTATGGGTTCTGTTATTCTGGGCACTCGGTGTTTCCTAACATCTACCAAGCAATGGCTGATAAAAGACAGTTCACCAAGGCAGCAATAGCATGGTACAAAACTTTGCTTTCCCATGGCTCACTCATTTATAGTTGCCTCTAAGATGCCTACATCATACTAATCCATTTTCGGCTTTGCAGCTTCCTCTTATGTCTTTTGTTTTATGGCGGTGTTGCTGTCATGGGTTTTCTCATGTTTGGTGAAGCCACTTTGTCTCAGATAACATTGAGCATGCCACCCCAGGCGGTTGCTTCAAAAATTGCTTTGTGGGTTACGGTAAGAATGAGAACGTGCAATGTAATGATGTTATTGTGATATCATCTTCATCTGTCAGTTGTTAAACCATTTATATGGTTTCTGAGCTTCTGTTTCTTCGCTTGTCTTTTTTCAGATTACCAACCCGCTCACCAAATATCCTTTGGCAACTAATATTGGTTTATGAAAATACAACTGTTCTTCATTATTTTCAAATATGTAAAAACAAGTTATCCATGTATTGGTTTCTAGTTTTTTAAAGTAATGTAAAATTAATGGGAAAGCTAACAGAAGCAACCTCATTGTGCAAAACTAGATGAATATTTATAAGAGTTCACCTTTAGTTTCATTTCTGAGGTATCTTGTTTCTCTTAACAATGAACAAATATGCATTATTGATGAATCCTCTGGCCAGAAGTATAGAGGAGCTACTTCCCCATGGAGTTGCAGATAGTTCATGGTGTTTCTATCTGTTAAGAACTGCACTTGTCATGTCTTCCGTCTGCGCAGCTTTTCTGCTTCCCTTTTTTGGTAAGTGATGAAATTTGGCTTCTTTCAAATATTTTCCTTTTGATCTTGTCATGTTCTTGAAAGGGTGAAACTCGTCCGGTTTATCTAATTTTTCAATATCTTGGATTATAATATCTGTTTTGGATTCTATTCTTAGAAAGCAGCATGCTTTAATCACGACCTTGAAATACTGTCAAATAACTTTTAATATTTCTTAGCAATCCTTTCGAGATTTTCAAGATTTGTAAAGCAGGATCATCATCAATAAGTTCATCCATTAGTCCACGTATGCCCATTTCCTTGAGCAGACGTTGGAATCATAGTTGGCTTACACACTAGTTTGGGACGACTTCAAAATTGAAGTCAGTTGTGCTATTTTAACTGTGCTTGTGTTTTTATTTGTATGTCAAAAGATGTCACATGTCTAACTAATCTCATTGCAAACAAATTTCCAGCGCCAACCATGAACTTATCCTTGTCGATGATGAGGAGATTCAGTATCTCCAACTGCTGTTAAATTGCGTCAAACTCAAGTACCCTTCTGTTTTCTACTGCAGGTCTAGTCATGGCTTTGATGGGTTCCCTCCTCTGTTTGCTTGTGGTAAGTAAAAGTTTCTAAGAAATGCTGTTGTGCGCGTCTTGCTTAGGCCAGAGCTGCAATTTAGCTGGCTAAGCAAATATTTGAATGTTTTTATTTTTGGTGCAATAGTATTTTTTTCTTTTTTTCCCGAAATAGCTAGCCAATGATTACAGATGGTCATTCTTGTTTAAAATCTCAAACCAGTCTCTTAGTGTTGCAAAACTGTATTTTCTCGAAAGTCACAAATTGCGTTTATGAAATTTAGCGAAAAGTTTTTATGGAAGGTAATAGCTCATAACTGATTTATTTGGTTCTAATGCAGGCAGTGATAATGCCGTCTTTATGCTTTCTGAAGATCATGGGGAAGAAAGCTTCAAGGACACAGGTAGTAAATGCGATCATTTTCTATAAAAGTGAATGAAAAGTTACTTCTTACACTCAAGAGTTATTCACTAAAACATTCTGTTTAGACTCCAATTCTTAAAACATGTTTATGTAGACAACAGAAAAAGCAGCAGTAATGCAAGTATGTTATCCAGTTTGCAGACCTGAGATGCCTGCTTAACTTAATAGTTGTCATATAACACAAGTGTCTTGCTAATCCTTTATATTTCCTACTATATTGTCTTATCTACAAACGTTTATTTTGACAGTTTATGTTTGTTCATGATATATCAGATTGTACTGAGCGCTGCAATCGCTGCACTGGGCATCTGTTGTGCAATTGTTGGAACATACTCTTCTGTGTCAAAAATAGCGGAGAGATACCAAAATGGGATCTGAGTCACCCTCTTCTTTTTTTGCATCCTGATTGCAAATTGGTGGGGGCACCAGCACTTGCTGTTGGCTGTGGACACTCATTTATCTTCCTTTTTTTCCAATTTTTATGTGAAAGAAGCAATCAGGGAGGTTGTACTGATCACATTAGTGTACAACGCTTTGAAACATTCCTGAAAAAACAGTAGTAGGTTACCGTTTTCCTTCGTAATTTCATAGTTAGATGCAAATGAATTGAAGTAGTATTCTATAACTTCTTCGACCTACTGGAAATCATTAAAGCACGGAAGTTCTTGATTTGCTTCGATCAGTAAAGCTTAAGATGGTGACCGATTCTTGCACCTTTTTCCCTTTGCTGGCAATGTTTTCTTCTTCTTCTTTGAAGCCAATGCATTATACATCCTTTTGTTTTATTATTAGTAGGCCCACCGGTTCCTACAAAACACAAAAAACGAATGAATTCGACCCAATTAATTCCAGAAATGTAGAAATAAATAAATTGTTACAAAATGAATTCAATAAATAAGACCTCTGAGTATACTAATGGGGAAGAATTGTGCCTTGGACTTCCAAGGTATTTGCACTTTCCTTTCTGTCAGAGATAAGTTTCTGCTGAGGGGAGCAAGCGAGCGCAAGTTGAATTCTCAATTTAATGGGTGTACCTGATTAAACTTCAACTAACTAAACCAACTATCATGTGGTAAGATACTTGCACTTTGACAAAGCTAGCTTCTTTACTTCCCTTCACTGGAAAGAAAGAGATATACTTTGTTAACCCAGCAAGTCTCTTTCCGTTATATGTGACCTATATGCCCAAGTCAGGTAAGAAATGCACAAACAGAGAACACCCCTTCTCTACCCTGCAATCTCATATTTCGGCTACAGAAGGGACATGGGTCAGTCCCTCAAGAAATTAGGTCCTGGTACGTGTACATTTTCCTACCTCTTCTCATTCTAATAATACTACTTTTTTTCGTTGGGAAAAGAAAATCAGGCAGCCCCATTATGATCAAACGCATGGAGATTTAATTGAAATCAGGCAGTCTTGCTTTTGTAATTGAAAAATGTGAACGCAGGAAGTAGCGAGAACAAGGAAAAAGAGATAGGACCGACCATAGAAGAGTGCTACGATAAGTACTTCGGTGAGGCCAAGGAATGGAACCTTGTGGATTTTCACAGAGCAGTATGCCTAACTGTCGAGTACTTTTTCTTTTCACCTTGCACCCTTCTGATTAATGTCATTGAATTTGCACATATAAGATAATTCAATGCCGGATTACACATTTTAATCATCCATTGTTGTATTTATGGGGTCCTATCAACAGAGAAATCAACATGAAGCTTAATAGCACACAATTCCGAATCCCCATTACGGAGAAACTCGATGAAGTTTACAACGTAAGCATCATATATATATATATATATGTCACTAGTTGCTCCATTATTAATTTTCTTTACAATTAAATGGTATACAACTTAATTTTTTCAATGGTAGAAGTTATGCTCTTATGTGAAACCAGATAATAACCGCCCCTAAAGAAGATTTGTAAAGACATGATTGCTCAGATTGTAAAAGTAGTCAGGGATGAAGATGGTTATAACATATTTTTAGTAAGAAATCAAGTCGTGTGGCATGGACCTACGGTATGTTTGATTGGATGTAATCCGATAATAGATGGGTTGGATGGATTCGGATGTAATGGAATAGAATTGATAACATCCAACCAAACATGTCGAACATGTCGTTAATTTGAAGTTGAGTATGAAATTGCTATATATGACATTAATGGAATTTGCAGATGCACTATCATGGCAAAGCCAAACCTTTGAAAAGGGAAGACTTTCAGAAGATCCTCCAAGAATTGATAATGTGGTCAGGGTTCACAGGTTTTGGATCCAAGGATGCCCTACTCTTCATCTTTGGGATTCCCTTGGCTGCATTGTTTATCAAGCAAAAGGTTGCTCCCAAATCCATTCCTAATGATGTATTCATCCCAGGGGTCACCTCTGCCACTGTTTATCTTCTTGCCCAACTCAACAAGATATAATGCAACAAAGTTCAATTGTGGCTATTGGTGGTTTGCAACTGTTGTTTCTTCGCTTCAAAGTTCAAAAACAACATAATGACTTTGCACTTGGAATATATATGGGTTAATCACTTTTTATATACCTCGAGTTTTTCTTTTGTCGCGATCGTATATCTCGGAGTTTTTGTGTCCTTTTTTTGTACCTTGAGTTTAAATTTTTGCCCCTTTTATGTATCTCGGGCAGCCCGGACGATGACATGGCCATCTGTCCGGATTCACTTGACACGTGGCATAATGTCATTATGCCATGTGAGAATTTTTGTGGGACCCACAAACTAAAAAAAATGAGAAATAAGGTGGGTGGGACCCACAATAATATCCACATATTGTCAATGGAATTGGGACACATGTCAAGTGGAATTCGATAAATGGCTATGTCATCGCTTGGACTTCCCGAGGTACATGAAAGGGACAAAAATTAAAACTCGGGGTACATAAAAAGGACAGAGAAACTCCAGGGTATACGATCGGGACAAAAGGAAAACTCGAGAGTATACAAAAGGTGTTTAACCCAAATAGATATAAAAAAAAAGGATTAAAGCGTTTTTTGGTCCCTGTGTAAGGCCTCAAAGTTGGAATTCATCATCGTGTAGGATTTTAGCCTTTTTTCATCCCTCCGTTCATCCCTTTTGGTCAGTCCGGCCAAAATCCGGCAAAAATGGCTGATTTGGCAATTTTTTAGGCGCCACGTCAGCTTTATGGGGCCCACAAGTCAGGGTTAAACCAAAAACCAGCCCCACCCGACCCGTTTGCCCACCCCATTGACCCACTTGTCTAGATTTTTTTTATTCTTTTTCCCAAACTTCTTTTTTCCCATTTTTTATTATCTTTTCCTTTTTCCATAATTTTAATTTCTATAACCGGTTTTGAAAAATCCCTCAAAACCAAAAAGGAAAAAAAATTCACTCCTATTGCTATGAATTTGTGAATCTGCGAATGAAAAAAAATTCACTCCTACTGCTATGAATCTGTGAATATGCAGTGGCTTGTGGATTAAGACCATGGTTCTTGTGTTGTGCTTTGGGTTGCTTTTTGCAGGCTAGTGGCTGAGACTCGCGGAGGCGTGGTGTTCGAGGTGGCGGAAATCCTATATGCTGGCCTCGTTCTGTGCGCAAACAGAGGACAGTGTTCGTCGCTCCCTTCGGCGACGCTTCCATGTCCTTGTGCGGCGGCTGCAATCGGTCGCGTGGTGGTGGTGCAGCTGTAAGTATCCGGTTCATGCAATTTGAAACAACCTGACCCGAATTTACCGCTAGTCACAGTAAACACGAGGCCATCTTAATATTACAGGATTAACAACGTCCAGGTCATACAATAAAGACAAACCCAAGCATAGCTTAAGATAACAAACCACACACATCACCCGAGCACGGGGGTAATTATTATACAAACAGTCTCATCAACATCCAACAAAAACAAGAAACACACAACAGCAGCGGAAGACTTGAAATAACAACAGCACACCACAATGATAAGATGCAGCGGAATATGGATCCGGGTCTGGCAGAGGGTACGCCGCAGCTTGCCTGGCACAATCCTGTACTAAAACAAATCAATCTACGCGACCGGGTCACGTAGGCGAGGGGTGAGTCCGAAGTGCTCACCGGGTAAAATCCACAAGTAATAATTAATATACAAGCAACCATTATAACCAAGTTACCAGAAACAAACAAAATATCACAAGGCAAAACCTTAACTTGATTCTACGATTCCCCGGTTATCTTCCTAAGGTCTAACCTGTTAAACTAATCCAATTTTTATTATCAGGGCCCCTATCACAATTTAAATGTTGGCCGTGCCTGGTAGCCAGGTTAGCTAACCCCAGGGTACTCCCCGTAAAACCAAAATATCTCAAATCACAATATCTCAAAAACCGAGTCCCGCAGTCCTCGGTCGGGAGTCCCGCAGTCCTCCCTATCATAAATCAAGTCATAACTCAATACACAAGTAGACTACCATCTGGCCGTACCAACACTTAATTGTGATTATCTAACTGTCTAGGTGATTCCGTTATTATTACCCTCAGTCACTCAATTTTCATAACCGGTCCCGTGTAGACTCTCTCTCAACTCGTCATAACATTCTTAGTCTTATCTCAAGTCCACCCGGTTTCCACACCGTATAGCAATAACAGCAAACATAACAACACAGCATGCATTCAAACAACCATTCTCAATCACAATTTTATTCACAACAAGGCACACACAACAAGACATCATCAAACCGTAACTTAGCATAAAGGGCTGAATATTAACAATTACTTGTCCTCACCTTAGTTGACGAATTCCTCGGGAATTTCGCCCTCGGGTTCCAAGTCCACGTTCTCGTTCACTTCACCTAACATATATTATCACACAATCACGTAAATGCACACAAAATGATATGCATGTATAATTATCTATTCCCGTAATTATTTATAGTGTCTTATAGTAATTATTATTTTTATCCAAATTATTCCCTTGATAATATATACTTTCCTAAAATTATTATTATTAATAGCTATTATTTATTATACTTCCAGATTATGGGTATGTATTTATTTCCGTATAAATTCCACTAACTAAATTCTGTTATTATTTATTTTTTTTTTCTTTCCTATTTTCGGACTGGGCTAGTAAGACCAAGCCCTGGTCCAATTTATTAAACCTCAACAGTGTAAGGCCCAGGTGCAGAGCCCAAGCCCAGGAAGGCTCAAGCCCTGACCCGGACCACCAACCCGGCCCGCGGATCAACCCACCCGAACTGTCAGATCCAATCTCATACCCGGGTTGGCTTGACCCGCGAGCTCCTCATCCGGGTCGTCCTACTTCGTTCTGCTCACCTATCAGACGGCGGCGGCGACGGCTGACGAGGGCGACGCTGGCTTCTGTTCGGCGAGGCGGCGCGCTGCAGGTTCGGTGAGGACGGCGGTTCGAGCAGGCGGCAGAGACGAAGTGACCGGTGATGCTCCTTGGCTCGGTCGCGTGGCTGTCGGTGGAGTAAAGGAGAAAGGTTGCGGCGACGGCGTGAACGGGTCCTGGTGGTAGCGACGGAGGCGCGAGAAGGAGAAGGGGAAACGGGAGGTGCTGCGCGCGGTGGTGGCGGTCGGCGGTGCGGCGGCAGTGGCAGTGAGGAGGCTGGTGTGGGTCGACGTTTAGGCAGCAGATGGGTTGTCTAATTTCTTTTTTTTTTTATATATATATATATATGTGTTTATACTTAAGGAAACTGAATGTGTGAAATTGGACAGGGTGGTAAGGGATTTCTTGCTGGGTCGTCGGTGGCTAGTCTGTGGGTTGCAGGTGCAGCATTTTTTTATACAAAATTAGAGAAGAGAAATGACAAATATTGTTGGCAGACAAAGTGAAGAAAAATCTTCCAATTATTGGTGAATTATTGGGTTTCCTGTGGGTGCATGATTGCAGAAAAATCAGGTCCACTAAAAGACTTCTTTGCCCTTCTAGTTTCCTTTAGGTTTTGTCTTAACCTAGGGGCATTTTCGTCTTTTTGCACTTTTACCAATCCGGAAAATTCTACCTCGTCCCGGAAATTCCGTAAAAATATCCGGGGTATGAATCGAGTCTTGGAATTAGAATCCGATGCTCGGTTCTCCATGAAATAATTACTAAAGGTTAATTCCTTCCGGTAAATCACTATGCAAAGGAATTACGGTCGCGGTAAAAACGAAAAATTTACCTGGGTCGTTACACAATTGACAATCAAAAGCACAAATACAACATGTATGCGCAGCAGAAATACCGGATACACATGGAGGATCCATGTGAAGGGAGCTAAACCGAATAACAATTTTTCATACCTTGTTCGGTTGAGGTCTTTCACCCAACTGTAGAACCGAATCAGCTAGAGCCAGACAAAAGCCTCGCCCCTCTACGGTATCCACACGAACCGTTGTAACCGGCTGAAGAACGTCTCATGACTTCAACCCGAGCTCTCCCGAACTGGTGTGCTAGCAACAGATTTCCGGGAGTTGTGTTTTAGGTGTTTAGTGTCCTTCCTTCTTTCACAAAGAAGAAGAAGCTAGTGTGTATGTGTTTTTTTTTGCTCTGAAAAACTCAAACAAGCAAGAGAAGAGCAAGAGAGTGATCTGATCACAAAGGTACTCTACCTTTCTCTTTTCATAATGCATAAGTGATAAGGCTAATGGCCAACACTAGGCCCCAAAGACCATGACCCTCATTATCTTGTCTCCACTAATGCATAATCAGATAACACACCACCACACCACTAACTCTGGTCAATAATTCAGATCATTATTGTACCAAAACGACCCTGGTCCAACCACACCTTGGTTCAACCATGGTCCAACCACGGTTCAACCACCTGCTCGAATCAACGGCTGTATGTGTGTGACCCTGTAGGCACTTGTACGTTCAGCAATAATCGTAAAATCTCATTTTTACAATTATAAGCAAAGAGCGGCGTCTAGCAACACATCATTGCCACCCGAACGACAAGATCAATACTGATTCCACGTGCCTCGGAACATGTCATCGTCCCTTCGTCCCATTATCAAGATTAAACACGAGACATGGAATATGTCAATCTCGTATATGTTTAATCTCGGTTTCTTGATCCTTGAGTTGACCGGTAAAACGGATACCAATGATATCATATATCATTATCCGAGCATGGCCATGCATTTACGGTTCTACTCTATCAAGAAACACTCCAATAATATACCCGTTATATGGGTTGGACGAATCCCCTCTGGATCATACAAAACCTACTACACACTCATCATATACCCAATGATTACCCTTACGTCTATCCAGTTACGGATGACCAGGAATAATATCAAAGCATATGACTCACATGTTGGGAACCTTGATGATCACAGGTCTAAGGACAATACATTATAAGAACCGCTATCGACAAAACATATAAGGTTCCATGTAGCGTTCTTATGTGGGTCAGTCTAGTCCACAAGTTCTCTAACTTGTACCCGTATGTAGAATTCATATCACATATGCAATTCTTAACATACGCTAGTCTTAATTTATTATTACAACCCTTCTATAATAATAATCGACTAGGGACAATTTAAGAATATGAAATATTCTAGGGTTATAAGTATGTGCAAGCGTTCATCTCATAAACGATACTTATTGGAATAACCGTAATGTGTACACATGACTCAAAATATACATCCATTGATTGGCTTTTGGGCATATTACACTAACAGCAGCTAGGCCAGCCCTTGTTGTGCAGTTGTTCTCGGTAGAGCGGGCGAGCACTCTTCGCCATAGGGCTCCCTGGTCGGCAGCGTGTCCAGCGAGACGGCGATGACGGATCAAGGACGGGTCGCGCCTATACACACGTTCTTGGTGGTCCTGTTCGGCGGCGAATTTGGTGACCACCATCTCTCAGTTGAGGTCGCCGGTGTGGAGGGAAGGAGAAGATGAATAGTTTTTTCTTTTTTTCGAAGAGAAAATGAATAGTGCATCTTCGTTATTATTTGTTTCTAAAAATTTTAATCTAAATAAGTTTTTATTAAAGTTTGTTCTCATTAAGAAAATAATTTTTGGATTCTTTAAAATAATTTTCCCTCCAAATAGATCCCAAATTTTTGAAAAAAGGAAAAAGAAAAAAAATAGAAAAAAAAAAGAAAAAGTGAAGTGTAAATCAAATTTTGGGAAAAAGAGAAAAAGAATTTTTTTACTAAAATTAAAGTAAAGTAAGTGTAAATCAAATTTTGAGAAAAAGAGAAAAAGGGAAAAAGAATAAAAAATCTAGACAAGTGGGTCAATGGGGTGGGCAAACGGGTCGGGTGGGGCTGGTTTTTTGTTTTTGGTTTAACCCTGACATGTGGGCCCCACAAAGCTGACGTGTCGCCAAAAAATTGCCAAATCAGCCATTTTCGCCGGATTTCGGCCGGACTGACCAAAAGGGATGAACGGAGGGATGAAAAGAGGCCAAAATCCTACACGAGGATGAATTCCAACTTTGAGGCCTTACACAGGGACCAAAAAACGCTTTAATCCTAAAAAAAAAAAGGTAATAAAAGCACTAAAGAAAAGGCAACATACCAAATGACCTTCCATGTATAAATCAAGGGCTGAAAATTCGAACATTTGCTCAACCTTCTTGCACAATTTAACAAATATTATTTATTACCAAGAAAAAACGCAATATGTTGGTCTAAACTTTCAAAAATATATAACTTGGACTGCACAGAATTATTTGGGTCAAATTTTGTGGCCCAAAATTTATTTGGTATATCTTTGGTCTTCCTAAAGTTTCAATTCCTAGGAGCAGACTGGATCATATTTCTCCTCCAACAAGGTATGCAGGTAGGGGACTGACGTGACTGGGCCTGTAAATATACCAATACCGTCCCGTACCAACAGGGTTTTCTTCTTCTTCTTTCTCTTTTCTTTTATTACACCAGTCCATGTTGAAGATGGGAGGAGCCTATAAAGTTTCCTCACCTATAACATGATTGTACAAGAAAAAAGGACTCCTTTCTATCCAAAAGGGGAAAAAAAAAATAAAACAAAGGACTACCTAAGAAGGCTACGCACAATACCTAGTACAACCTTGAGGGAATCCAAAGAAAAAATCAGCCGAGGTTTGGACTTGGAGATCAACAATTTAATTTGCTGGTCCCTTAATTAGTAGGTTGATCTTTAATTAAGTCATGACTTCTACTTACTGCATGTGATTCTAGAGTCTATTTATTCTATTCACTTCTCCTTCTTGCACTCATTTGCTTAGCTATAGCTTTTGATGATATCATATGATCATCATTAATTTTAACATTTTCAGTTATTACAAAAAACCTTTGGAGGAAATGTCTAAAGCCCAATATTCCTCTAGCTCTTCCCACCATCTACCCTTAGCACTCCCCCTTTTTTTATCCATTATGATTCATAAAATCATGTTGATATCAGGAATTTATCCATGAAAAAGCTACCTTTTATTGTGAATAATAATAAAGATTAAAAGTATATAAGTTTTGTGACTTTCCCCCTTTAATCCAAAATTAACCTCCTCCATTGGATGATTCTCTGAAAAAAAAAAAAACCTCCTCCATATATATATAGGATGGACCGGCCACTATGGCACATAGACACTCTAATTATATGCTATATTTGGATTGAAAGACATAAAAATGATGGTCAAATGTAGTAATTAACAATTTGTAGAATTTAATTATGTTTTTAAGAAAGGATTGAAAATTCAAAAATGACTAAAATTTCAAGACGTGTAATACATTTATCTCAGTTTTTGCATTGTGCATTGGTCAACAATTTAATTTTGACCATCCTCCTGACACAATAAAATGACAAAAAGGACGAGTGTCTTCTATTTTTTTATTTTTTTTTCTGAAGTTCAATAAATTTGACTAATTAAGAAATCTGATAGAAAATGCAATTATGAGGCGCGCGATGCCCACGTGAATTGGGGGAAATTAATTGTAATAATAATATACGTACGTACGTAGCATTAAAATTAATAAATAACGGGGAAGGAAGGAACTCATGACTCTGATCAATCTCTCAATCCTCTGTCAAGCATCAACATTTGTTCTGGTTGGAGAAGAAAAAGGAAGTCCTAAGGTCCAATCGCTCTTTTCGCTTCGTCAACCAAAGTGGAAAAAATAGACAACAACACCACCCCACCCAACCACATTCTCAGATTTCACACATTCTGTCCTCTCTTTCTTTCTCATTCCTCCCTCTCTATGCATGCATTACCCATTTTCTCAGTTTTGACAATTTTTCATCGAAGATCCTTTCCTGTTCTCCATTGTTAACGTTGTTAATTCCAAACAATTACTTACTACCATATATGACCAGTATATGCATGCTTGCTTTAGAACAACATATATGTATATAGATGTAACTACACACATATCAAAAATTTTGGTAGATATTAAATCTTTTAGTAATTAAGGGCAAAATGAGCAAAGAGGGAAGCGGAGTTTTACGTGCATGGGAGGCTACCATACGTAAGACCCAGGCGGCCAAGAAAGGAGCCAAAAACATCTTTGGCACCATCTCCGTAGCCCATGCAGACGACGACGACGACCACCACCACTCCCACCAGCACCACGCGTCAGACGGCGCCGGAGCCGCCGCCGGGCTCGAGCCTTACCATGCAGAGAAGATCCTCCCCAACGGCGACTACTACATCGGCCAATGGTACGACAACTTCCCCAACGGCCGGGGCAAGTACCTGTGGACCGACGGCTGCATGTACGTCGGGGAGTGGTACAAGGGCAAGACCATGGGGCGGGGGCGGTTCGTGTGGCCGTCGGGGGCCACCTATGAAGGGGAGTTCAAGAGCGGGTACATGGACGGCACGGGGACCTACTCCGACTGCAGCGGCAACACCTACAAGGGCCAGTGGGTGATGAACCTGAAGCACGGCCACGGGCACAAGACCTACGCCAACGGCGACATGTACGACGGAGAATGGCGCCGGGGGTCCCAGGACGGGCATGGGAAGTACCAGTGGAAGAACGGGAGCAGCTACACCGGCGAGTGGAAGAACGGAGTGATGTGCGGGAAGGGAACCTTCACGTGGAGTAACGGGAACCGGTACGACGGGTTATGGGAGGACGGGGTGCCTAAAGGGAACGGGACGTATAAATGGGCGGACGGGAGCTTCTACGTGGGGAACTGGAGCAAAGACCCCAGCGAGCAGAACGGGACGTATTACCCGTCGGGGTCGTCGCCGGAAGGGAACCTGGAGTGGGACCCGCAGGACGTGTACAAGGTGGATTTGAGCGAGGCCAGGATCTGCCCCGGGGAGAAGGTGCCGATACTGCCCTCGCAGAAGAAGCTGTCGGTGTGGAACTCGTCCAAGGGCGGCGCCGGGGAGAGGCCGAGGAGGATGTCGGTGGACGGGAGGGTGAGTGTGGGGATAGAGAGGGCGTTTGATAGGATGAACATATGGGGCAGCGAGGAGGATGGCGTTGTGGATCCTGAGCATTTGTTGAGTTTGACCACATTTGAAGATGGAGGGAACCTTAAAGGGACGCCTATCAAAGTCCCGGTCACCGTCAAGAGACAAGGAGAGACCATTTCTAAAGGCCATAAGAATTATGACCTCATGCTCAATCTCCAGCTCGGGATCAGGTCTCTCTGTCTATCCCTTTTTTTTTTTTTTTTGGTGTATAGACTTTTTTTTCTTACTTATGATAGGCTGCCAATGCTTGCATTTTCTTAATTACAAACAAAAAAATTTAATAAACCACCATGATGCTATAGGTTAGGTTCGATCCCTGATGCTTTCAATGAAATCCGGGGCATTAATTTGTCTGCTATAGTTTGAAAATATCATTCGTAGGGTCATCAAATTAATCTGCGTACGTACGTTGATTGAGGGATTTCTTTAACTTGGAGACGCTAATTATGTAATTGGCTTGATTTGTTTTGTGGGTTGTTGATGATTACCCCTCAACCCATACATTATATCTGTGATTGTCAGATTTCCTATTAATTCTCTCTCTTCGGACTAGCTGAATTTTTCAATTCAACAGAACCGCTTTCTGTTTATGTAGTTATAATTGTTGATCACGAGACTCTGCATCAAAATTTATTAGCTTACTCTGTTTCCCAGTTAATTTGAAATTTTATTTCTTTTTTGATGCAAAATTCTACTCTGTTCATATATATATGGCAGCTGTAAGTTCAGGAAAGACCAGAAATTACAACCGGTTTCCTCAATCAAATAAAGCATACTCGAACAGATAGGCAACGTTTGTCCATCTATATTAAGAAAATCATATATAGTTTTTCTCCACATTGCCTGTGGAAGAACAAATTCGATTGTAGTTAACACCGGAAGAAATCAAAAAGCATAGTTTCTCTATTAGATGAACACTAGCTGCAGGTGTTTCTCTTTCTGATGAACACCACTATCAACTGTTTTAGCATTCTGCAACACTCCAAGGAGAAACATATCTTCCCTGTCTTTATTGCTAATGTGTTTATCCACTCATAAGTGATTATAATATTGGCCAATTGTTATTCTGATTAGCATTTCCCCTTTCTCTAGACGTGGGTTCATTGGCATACTTGTGATCTTCGAACTCATAAATACCTGAATTTTCATTGAACTAGAAGTGAATCTCCAATAAATTTTTCAGAAGAATAAATATATGGGAAGTCTTCTCCAAGAATAATAAGTGGGCCTCGTATTAATTAATTCTGTCTCTGGGGGTTGATTTGCACAGGCATTCTGTGGGAAGACCTGCTCCAGCTGCATCCCTTGATTTAAAGGCTTCTGCTTTTGACCCCAAGGAGAAAGTGTGGACTAGATTTCCACCTGAAGGAAGCAAGCATACTCCACCCCACCAATCATCAGATTTTAAATGGAAAGACTACTGCCCCTTGGTTTTCAGGTAAATAGACCCGCCATCACTAGCACATTTTGCCTTTGTAGCAATTGTTTGCTCTGTTTCATGCATCAAGAAGAGCACAATTAAGTACCATTGTCGCACAATTAGACAGATGCTCGACTCATGGATAACATGAAAATGATAGTTGAATATCTTTAAGGACAGATGTTAATTGAAGGGTTCCTCTTAATCAGGACACTAAGGAAGCTTTTCAAAGTGGATCCAGCGGATTACATGTTATCCATTTGTGGAAATGAAGCACTTCGTGAGCTTTCCTCCCCTGGTAAAAGTGGCAGCTTTTTCTATCTGACGAGTGATGATCGATATATGATAAAGACAATGAAGAAAGCAGAAGTGAAAGTGAGTCCATCATGTTCTGCATAATTAAATTTACTACAAAATCATGTTAGTTGGTGGTGCTTATCATGGTGGGCCTGTGCTTTGTTTGGTAGCACAGGTGCTTATTAGGATGCTTGCTGCCTATTACAACCACGTTAAAGCCTTTGAGAACACTCTCGTGACCAAATTCTTTGGTCTTCATTGTGTGAAACTAACTGGACCCGCACAGAAGAAGGTGTCTATATGCTCCCTTACCGCTTTTTTCATTTATTTTGAAGTAACTAATACTAGGCTACTTAATCTGGATTGCTTTTTGCCGTGTGAAATTTCTATTACTAGATGATCATAATTATACAATGGAATTGATGATCCAGGTGCGCTTCATCATTATGGGAAACCTCTTCTGTTCAGAATATGTGATTCATAGACGCTTTGACTTGAAAGGATCATCCCTCGGTCGCATAACTGATAAGCCTGAGTCCGAGATTGATGCAAATACGATCCTGAAAGACCTTGATCTAAATTTCATTTTCAGATTACAGAAAGCCTGGTTTCAAGAGTTTTGCAGGTGAAGTATTATGCAGGACTTTCTCATATGTTGTTGAACGTATATATTGTTCATTGAAGCTTTTAGTCTCAATAACTAATTCTGTGATTGCTTTATTATTTTTGAAACTTCTCACAGCAGTTCTTGGCAAAAGAGTGCTTAAACTTGCTGTGTTTCTTGGTTTCAGACACTATGACTAATTGATTGTGTATGTCAAATGCATGAACAGGCAAGTAGATAGGGATTGCGAGTTTCTTGAACAGGAGAGAATAATGGACTATAGTCTTCTGGTGGGTCTTCACTTTAGAGATGTAACAACGGATGGGGAATTGATTCCCTGCGGAATTGCAACACCTCCTGGTTATTTGTCTTTCCTGAACTCCAATGATTCTAGTTCAAACCAAAGTTCTGTCATCTGTGTATTGCTCAAATTAACAAGCAAGCAATTAGAGAGGGCTAAAATTGTTCTCTCTTTCAGGTGATACGGCTCCTAGTGATGCAGGTCCTCGCCTTTCTCGAGCAGATATGGATCAACTTCTTCTAGATCCCGCCAGGTTAAGTTCTTTGTTCGATTCTTATTGTCATCAATTAAAAACTTATCATCAAACCTTAAGTACATATAGTCATTTTGATGTTTTGTGAAACTAATGCAGGTGGGCACGTATTAGATTAGGCATTAACATGCCGGCTCGGGTGGAGAGGACTGTGAGAAGAAATGACTGTGAATTTCTGCTCACAGGAGATCCAACGGGAGAGTATTATGATGTAATAATGTTCTTTGGTATAATTGACATACTTCAAGACTATGACATTAGCAAGAAGCTTGAGCATGCATATAAGTCCATCCAATACGACCCTACTTCGATTTCGGCCGTCGATCCCAAGCAATATTCAAGAAGATTTCGTGATTTCATCTTCAATATTTTTGCTGAAGACACATGAACATCTTACTCAAACAAAAAGATCAATGATTACATTTGTGTAGGTTCCCAAAATATATAGGGCACATGCTCCACCAGCCTTCCAAAGTATTGTTGATGAGGCTATAAATTGTCTGTGCGCTTGGAATTCTGACCAATGCAGTGTCGAGTTTTGTATATTTTAAAACTGATTTTATTCATTCCACTCTTCTATTTTCCTTCTATGTAAAACATGACAGTCATGTTTTCTATATCTTTGTAAAGGTTTAGGAAAATTTTGTTCTGACAGTGAGCTGCAAAGTTCATATGTCAGTGTTGTAACTTTGTAATATTTCAGTGTATCCTTCTCTAATCAATTCTTTTCTCTCACTTAAGAGGTTTCATTGTGCTTGTTTGCAGTTATTTTAGCTGCAGTAATAGAAAAGTCATTTGAGGTGCAGTAGTAGAAAGGCAAATTAATTCCTACCAATTCCAAATCCTGTCTTCTGCTCTGCTTTATAAGTAACCAAAACCTGGAAGCAGAGAGGTTGAGATTTCTCACCCAAAGGTGACAAAATGGCCATGTCAGATCAGTCTCCAAACTAATCTGCAAGGCGAGCACCATCCTTCACTTGAGAGTTGCAGGGGGGAATCCGACAGAATCCTTCCTGCATCCCCGCCTTGATCATCATTAGCCCCATCCTCTTTAGCCCATTGTGACATTTCATAATCTCTGACCAGCTCCTCCGCGGTAGCACAATGATATACCTTAGTAGTGCAAGCAAGCCTTCTGGCTTGGAGGCCGAAGCATGTACAGGTGTACGTTCATCTGATTCCTCTACAATGGCTGCCACCGTGTTCACAATTTCGGTGTGTTGTTCGCGGGCAGCTTCGTGAATAGATGAGATTGTGGGTTCTTCTCATGCCTTGCATTTTCTGTTCTCTAGCACACTCACAGTTTCCCCACCCTGTACTAAAGCACCCGGCTTAGTGGGTTTGGTTGGTGATGTGAAAGCAGTAGCCTCAGCTGAATCAGAACCTTGCTTGTTTTTGTCTCCATCACCCGCGTTAACGGCATTACCTTTTTCCAGAGATCTTTTTCTGGAATAATACTTACCATAAATCTCTTTGGCTCTCATCCAAGGGCTATAGCTTGTTTCCTCTGGTAACTTTACCCCTTCATTTGGCCTTCTAGGTTTAGAACATTGATTCACCGCAATGAGTAATCAAACCACATTGGAAACAGAATTCACCAAGGCGCTCATACTTAAATTTGATCCAGATTTCTTTGCCATTGGTGTCTAAACCATGAACACTAGGTATCACCTCGAATTCTGACACATCGAATTCTATCCTACCCCTTATGAACTCTTGCCAGCCTAGCACACTTTCTAATGAAGGTTCATAGAGCAAAAACACAGGGAAGGCATCACCTATTTTGACGATTTTTTGATGTGAGAGTAAATTGGGAGGGATGTCATGTAATTGAATCAAAAAATGAGAGAGCTTCAGAGGTATCTGACTGAGGATCATTTCCTGGTTCCACGGCTTGAGGCTTAGATGAAGGTGGGAGACAAGCCAAGGTGAGCCTTTCAAAACATGCTTTTTGTCTTCCTCCATTCCAAAGCCTAAGAGGAAGAGATTGTTCAGTTTCGGAATTACCCTGAATTCCCCCTTGATGTACGATATATCCTTCAGCTATTGACGCATTTGTACCAGAGTCACTCGACAGTCTGAGTATACCTTTCCAGTCACATACGTGCGTGCAACCAAGGAGCCTAAACTGGCCTCATCTGTGGGTACATACCCAACGTCAGCATCTCTTAGATCAATTACTAACTTCGATGTTCCCGCCATCAGAGCCACAGGGGCAAAACACTTCCGGATCAAGCCGGCACTTAAAAGTTCCCTTAAGCAGGGAATTAGAGCAATAAAGATGGATTGAGACAAGAATTGCGCAATTGGAAGAATGAGAGAGGGAAACAAGGTGTGGATCTGAAGTCTAAATGGAGTTAGGGTAGAGTTTTGGTGGAGTTGTGTTAGTGGCGGCAAATGGTTTGTGAACAAAGGAAAACCCTAGCAGAGCGAACATTGCTCAGATGGTTTACTTCATAAGTTTTACTTCCCGGTTCCTGTAAGTGTTATGCTAAAAACACTAGGCCTGGTAGCATGTATATATTTGATTTTGACAAAAAATGCATACAATTAATTAATTTCATAGAAAAGGTCAACACCTTACCATTAAATTGCATAGCATTTCATGATGGGATCCGCCATAATCCGGATCTCACCTAATTGTGTGCTTGGTTATTGTGGGATGAGTTTTCGAAGTATAATTTTCTGCATAGTTGAGGATTTGAATCTGATACCTCATTTAAACGAAATTAAGTCGCTTTCTTGTTAGACCAACCCAATACCGCCAGCTTAAAATGCTTTTTTTTTGAACATTAATGTTTCTTACATTAATTATTTTTTATTTAAACGTTAGTGTTTATAATGCTATGTAAAAAAAGTGTTTATGATACTAATGTAGTAAGGGTTTCCCTCAAAAGCAAGACTAAAGAATATCACTCCAAATTTAATAAGCGAATTAAAAATTTTCTTTATCACAACCACAACAACCGCGATTTCTGGAGTAAAATACAAGACAATTAATAATTTTTTTAAAAACATCCTACCATAAACTGTGAAATGTTTAAAGAGAATACAAGAGTTGTTGGCGAACCTCTAATTTGTTTGATTAATTGGTGGCTATATTCTCGGCAAGTAGATTTATCTCTGGCTAACCTCTAATTTGTTTGATTAATTGGTGGCTGTTATGAAACATGTGTAAATATTATTGTACCTACCGTTACAGTAATATTGTGTTTATAAAAGGAAGCAATAAAACGCAGAACATGGATGAGGCTTCTGCTCTCATTCTTCCCCTTCACTGATTTATCTCCGTCTCTTCTTCTTCTTCGTCAAAAAATTCACAGTTTTATCACCTTATTTACAACACATTATCAGCACGAGCTGTAACCAACTGAGAAAACAAAACCCAGAGCAAGGAAAACCGGGCCGGAAAATACAGAAGAAAAATGAAAACGCCATGAACAGTGGCGTCACCTCCATTCTCCTCGTTACTGTTCATCCGTAAGCTTTCCGTGCCGCCGCTCGTCTCACCGCCGCCACCATCCTCATCCCCGTGCCGTCTTCGACTGAACGGCGTCGCCCCCATCGTTCCCCGCCACCTGACGTGCCGCCGTGAGTCGTTTATCCGACGAGAGACCCGTGGATCCTCTTCCCCGCGCCGCCGTCAACGATACCAGCAGCATTGCACCTCCTTTCTGCCGTCCCTCATGTCGCCCGGTCACTGTCGTGCTCGCGACCTCCTTCTCGCACTCGTCGCGCCGTCGCCGACAGCAATGGCGAGCGGATTTACGACCGGGTCGTGATCGACCCTTTTTAAATCGGGCAGGTCACGACCTGGGTTGAAGATGACCCGTCGGTGACGGGTCTGACCCAGGTAGTGGTGGGCCGACCCGACTGCAGACGGATCGCGGGCCTGGTCTGCTGGGCTTGAAAATTTTTTTTCCTTGGGCTGTGCAATCGGGCCTGCACATGTTTACTGTTTCAGACCTAGGCTGCACTATTTAAGGCCCAGCCCGGGTATATATATATATATAAAAACGAAAAAAGAAAAAATAAAGGAAAAAGAAGGGAAAAGAAAAAAAAAGGAAAAACAAGAGAAAAGAAAAAGAGAGAAAAACAAGAAAAAGAAAAATATATTCTACTTAATAAAAAGAGGGGAGAATTTATACTGCTGAAAGATTTATCGAGTAAGCGTATATACCCTCTATTATTATGTTTTACTTAATATTCAATATTGGCCGGCTAAGCCGCCTTATCTATTTGTTGGCCGGCTAAGCCGCCTTATCTTTATTGGCCAGCAAAGCCGTCTTGTTTCATTTATTGGCTAGCTAAGCTGCCTTTTATCGAGTAAGCATATTTTATGTTTTTAAATTACGATTGGGCTATTAAAAGGCCTATTGCATTTACGTTTTGCTTGGGCTCGTACATGGCCCATCATATTTATCTTTCGATTCTTTATTTATTTTTAATTGGGCTAATCATAAAAGGGCCCATGTTTATTTATTTTAATTATGTCTTTATTTAATTTTTGGAATCATGTGATTCGGTTTTCCGCAGCTCATAAAATTTCTGGAAGAAATTTGTTATGGGCGCTAAAATGAATTTAAATGATAATAGTCTGGAAGACTAAAAGAGTCTAGAAGACTCAATAAAGGAGAAAATAAAACAAAGACTGGATGTCTTACTGCCAAAAGATCTCGCAGATCTTTGAGGAAAATTGAAGAAAGATATGACCACCAGAAGATGGATATTGTTCTTGCTTACCCTGAAGACACAAGTCATTTTTATTGAATGCTTTTATTTTATATCTATTTAATTATTTTTTTATTTTATTTCATTATGTTCAATTTACTATTATTATAATCATTCGTAGAATATTGGCTCGGGCATTTGTCCTGGAGACAATGCAATTTGACATCCAAGGGGGAAAGTTATATGTGTGGATGTCAACTATGTGATAGTACAATCTCAAAATGAAAAAAAAAGGTTAATACGCTCCAGAAGATCATAAATTTGATTATGTCCCCGGAGAACGCAATCTTTACTATGATCTAGAAGATCATATATTTATTCTCTGGAAGAGCTAATACTCTTGAAGAGTACAAAAACCCCATTTACAGTAACAAAAAGAAGTTATTATGGATCCCGTCAAATTGACTCTGCTCTATTCCCTGAAGCGAATAAGACAGAATAATTAATTGTGCATGTGACTGTGAATGAGGTTATAATGGCAAAGCTAAAAAGAAAACATGCATATTATTGCAAAATGGATCCATTACTTGAGAACATCCACATAGAGGAATTACTCTCATATAAAAGTTGAAATAATTATTTATCTGCTGGGTACAACATTGACTCTAAAACTCTGAGCCTCGTTGTTGATGTTGACCCTAACACTGTCGTTCCAGGAGAACCACATACCACCCATATTGTTTTCTCCAGGAATCTCAAACCGATTCGTTGCAGGAAAACGGAGTGGGATTACACCATGATTTTCTCCTGCTTGCCACAAAGTCTCAGTAATCAGTATCATGTTGGGCTTGTACTGATTCTTTAGATCCCTTAAGGTACGCACAAAATCTTGGGACCTTCTTGCTACACCCCTGCAATTCTATAGTAAAAGTCGTACCTTAGGCCATGTAGGTGGTAACCCTGTCACCCTTGGGACGCTCCAAGCCATCATGGAAACCTGATAATAACTGCTTTGATTTAAAATTTGACATGAAGGCTCTAGCTGAAATTTCTGTAATCTATCAGATATAAAAAACATAATAGAGTTAGCCGAGCCATAAAAGGAAGCCCTTAGATTGCTTTGGTGTAACAGCCCGGGTAAAATTTGGATTTTTACCGGGACTGTTAAAGTCGTTTTACCGTGATTTACTGTTGAATTAATCTTGGGTAATTAATTCACGGTAAATCGGGAGTCGTTTTTCGAAACCGAGGGTTTTCCCGCGCTCGTGATTTTTTCGTGAATTTTTCGAACCTAAGTTGGTATTTTTCGGGTTTCGGAATTTCTCGGAAAATCACACCGAAAAAATAACTAAGGAGGTATCTGTTATTTTCTGGTCCGGATCGGACCCGCCTGCATTATTGATATCACATGAATAATAGTATTTCACCGGTTATAAAAAAGAAGAAGCAGAGGAGGAAGGAGAGGAAGAAGGAGAAGAAGAGAAGAAAAAAAAGAAAGAGAGAAAAAGAGAGGAAAAGAGAAAAAGAAAAAGAGAAAAAAAAGGAAGGAAGAAAAGAAAAAGAAAAAAATAGAGAAAAATAAAAATAAGAAAAAGAAAAATCAGAAAAAAAGGGGAAAAAGGAAAAAAAAGAAAAAAAGAGAAGAAACAGAGAAACAGAAAATAGAAAAAAAGAATTGAAAAAAAGAAAGAAAATATGAAAAATAGAGAAAACGGTTTTTGCACAGTAGCCACCTACCTCCCCGAGCGTTACTGGGCATCTCGAGGCGTTCCCCGCCGCTGCACGCCACACCACCACCGCCGTCGTCCTCGACACACCGGCGCGACCTCGACGCCGCCTCCCCCGCTCGGTTACTCCGCCTGACGCGCGCCGTGGAGCCACAGACCCGCCGCGCGACCCGCGGATCCAGCTTCCTCGTGGTTGCCACCTCACGCCGACGTCGCCGCGCCGAGTTTCCACTGTCCACGGAGTCGCCATCGTCCACCGCAGCTGCAGTTGTGCTCGCGTCCTCCCTCGCGCCGTCGCTCGCCGTGCCGCCATCCTCCTACCCGGCACCACGACCCGCATCCGCCAGGTGAGTATCCGACTCCCAACGGGTTGGAGCTGCTGACGGGCTGGGTTGTATGGGCTGTGGAACTGGGCTTGCAGTCTTGGCCGGGCCCTTGTACTTGGGCTTGGTCATGGGCTGCATAGTTCAGCCCAGTCCGATTTATTTTTTTTTAAAAAAACAATATGTATATATATAGGTATTTATTTAATATTCTAGTATTTATTTTTGAAAAAAAATATATATTTATTTTTAGAAAAGTATGGGCAATTTAAATCTGGTATTTTTATTAAATTATAAATATATTTACTTTGATAAATAATTAAGTTTTGTTTTGGAAACTATTATTAAATTGGAAAAAAAGAATATATATGTAACTTGAAATAAATTCTGGAAATTTAATATGTATATTATTTTCGTCTGGGAAATTGTGATTGTGGTTTATGTAAATAAATATGTATTTTGTAAATTAAAGTTAATTATATTTTGTGTTGGAAAATATTATTATGTATATTTAG
>JAKUCV010001604.1:67262-79455 GCA_028386065.3 Turnera subulata | reverse complement strand
TTTTTTTTCCAGAAATTAATTAACAGAAATAATTATATAAACAGATTTATAGGTATATATAGATATATATTATTAAATAAATAAAAATAAAAAAAAGGAAGATCCGGATTGCAACCCAGGAAGGGCGCGACCCGGACGCGTAAATGGGCGAAACCCGTCCATACCAGCGGGTTAAGCGGCTGTGGCGGCGGCAGGCGCGACGGCAACGCGAGGGAAGGCTGCCTCAGAGTCAGCGACATCGGGGCGACTCCACGGGCGGCAGGATGGCGGCACGGCGACGGCAGGCGGCAGAGCAGCGGCGCGGAGAGCTGGATCCGCGGGTCTGCTCGCGGGTCAAGCGCGCGTGACGGCGGCTCCGGCGACGGGACGACTCGCGGGCGACGGGGTGGGGTCGCGTCGGCCCTGCGAGCACGGTGGTGGTGTCGGTGCGGCGAGAGGAGGCCGGGAACGCTCCGTGATGAATAGTGCAGGGGAGCTCGGGGATGGTGACAAACTGTTCACCACTATTTTCCTTTTTTTCTGCATTTTCTGTATTTTTCTTCTGATTTTCTTCTTCATTTCTTTTTTTCTGTTTCTATTTTTTTCTCATTTTTTTTCTTTCTTTTTTTTATTTCCTCCTCTCTGACTTTTTTTTTCTGTTTTTCTCTCTTTTTCCTTATTTCTCTTTTTTTTCTTTTTCCTTTTTCCTTTTTTTTTCCTCTCTTTTCCTTTTTCTCTCTTTTTTTCCTTTTCTCTCTTTTTTTTCTTTCTTCTCTTCTCCTGCTCTACCTCCGGCTGCCCTCTTCCTCTTTATAACTGAAAATTCACTATTATACATGTGAATTACAATAATGCAGTTCGTCTGCATTACGGGCGAATCCGATCCGGACCAGAAAATAACCGGTACCTCCTTAGTTATTTTCCGGTGTGATTTTCCGAGAAATTCCGAAACCCGAAAAATACCAACTTAGGTTCGAAAAATCCACGGGAAAATCACGAGCGCGGGAAAACCCTCGGTTTCGAAAAACAACTCCCGATTTACCTTGAATTAATTACCCAAGATTAATTCAATAGTAAATCACGGTAAAAAGACTTTTACAGTCCCGGTAAAAATCCAAAATTTTTACCCGGGCTGTTACAGACTACCCACCTTAAAAAAATTTCGTCCCCGAAATTCCGTCTTATCCGTGGGTCCTACCACGAGAAGATTCTGGCACACTTTGCCAGGTGTCCAAATCCAACAAGAGATACCGCCTATACCCTTAAGCGACATCTCATCCGCTTATAAATACCAAACCTCATGACTGGCATACTCACACACAGTCATGGATTCTCCACTGAGATCAAGAACAACTTCCGACTCCGAGAACAACAGCTACATCGGCGGCAAAGCTTTCCCAACAAGCTCCGATGATGAACCTCTGAAGAAGCGGTTCAAGACCAACATCATCGGCCTGAAGGAGCACATGGTCGTTTCCCCAAAACGACGGAAGAAGCGAGTCCCCAAGAAAGCTGATGATAGAAAAGGCAAGGCGGTCGCTGAGAGCAGCACTCCGCAACAGAAGCTGACGCAACTGAACTTCTCGCTGAAGAAGATCAGCTCGGCGGTGGCGCAGATCGAACTGGCATGCATGGAGCTCTTCCCGCACATGGAAAATTTCAAAAAGATTGTAAAAGATCTAGAGAAGCAAGTAGCTCCTTAGAGCACTTCTTCTCCTGTTGTAAAACTATTATGAAATCAATAAAATAAATTTCCTTTCAAAATCAAAATCTCTTGTTAAATGGAAAATAAAACATCTCAAAGTAAAACAAAAATCAATTATAAGAATGTAAAATCAAATATAAAGAAATTAAAAACAAAACCCGTTTAACAAAATCAAAACAAAAAGAAATTAAAACAAAATATGTTTCATGATCGGTTCTCGTATCGGACGAAAACACCCTCGAACCAAGAAACGTGACACGTACAGCTAACAGTGACGTCTGTTAACCTCGTGAAAAAGATACCCGTTAACTCGGAAGGCGATGATCACGAGCACGTCCTGTGTCCCTCGAAAAACACAATACCCACTTGTTCAAAAATTTCCGCATAAGCCAAAATGTCTGTCAAGGCTCGTATCTCTCCACGATGTCCGAACAGCTGTGAGCTTGTCGCTCATGCGCTCTACTCGAGATACGGCCCCATCCGTCTAGCCTCAACCGTCACGGATGCTAGTGATAAAAGATGTAAGAAAAATATAGCAAGACCATAGAAAGAAAGGACAAGGTAGCCAGAGCGAAAGAAATTCATGTGATGGAAATAGACTGAAAAACTCTGGCATGGGTCCGAAAAACGCGTAAAGTAACAAAGCATTAAATAAAGCAACGGTAAAATTCAAAAGGCAAGATCTTGAAAATAAAAAACGGTAATCACGCTCCCCATAAGAGTATAAAAGGGGAAGCGGTGATGTGTAAATCTTCAAAGCATTTAAAAGCAATCAAACGTCCAGACAACCAAAACCACAACAGTCTGAAAAGCAAAACACTACACGTCAACATGCCTGCTCCTTCCTCAGTCTTCTTCGTCGAAGGTGCCAATCTTGGCAGAAGGAACCGTTTGACATACAGCATGGTCAACGAGCGTGCTGAAGAGCTACCGAACGAGCTCGGCAGGATGCCACGCCTTGTCTTCGTCGACGAACTCTACTCGTCGCGGTTCTTCGTCACTCCAATGGAAGAGGTGTTCTTCCTAGAGGACCATGGGACACTGAGGACTTCATACTACGGCTCAGCAAACTCCGTGATGTTCTTCGTCTCGGATAGGCTTCAAGAGTTCAACCTGGAGTCCACTTGCCAGACTGTGGAGCAAGGCGCTTACTACCAGCTCTCAATGACAGCCGAGAGCATACCCAGAATGACTCGGCTACCTCCAACCTGGCCAAAGGTACGGCTACTGGTGTGGAACTGCAGAGGAGTGGCAAGACGTGCACAAAAGTTCTCACGCACCCTGAGGGACTTGAAGAACCAGTATAAGCCGAACATGGTTCTTCTGACGGAGACACAGTGGCAACCACGGGACGATCACGGTCTGATCCCGCTCCTGTTCCCTCAAGCAAACCGGTTCGAGATTCCTGGCCAGCGCGACAGAGGCGGCATGTGGTTCTCTTGGAGCGACAGAGTCACGGTCAACGTCAACAGCGATCCAAACAGCTTCCGTGTCAACGTCGTTCCGAATCGTTAAATGTATTTCTATTTTTATAAATTATTAAAAATCAATGTATTATTCCCCTTTTTATAAAATATCATGTAATATTTTCCCTTTGTAATATCAGTACTTGCAATATTAATAATATTTGTATTCTCGCATAAATTATGGCATCATTACCTCATATGTGTATATTCCGCGACAGCTGGCGTCCCTTGACTGGATCCATAATGCACTAACTAAATGATATTAAAATAATAACAACTGGAGCGAACTATGCAAACAAGACATCAAATACACAAAGACTGCCCAACAAGACCTAACGCCCGCTCCGCTACCAAAATGAAGCGCCCCGACCCGAATTTACCGTACACAGTAAACACGAGCCGGAACTGTGACAACCCAACCATCAAACCTAGCATACAGTGTAAATAATGGAAAACTGGCTCAACAGCCCAAAATATAAAACTGGTGTATCTGGCCCCTCGGCCCAACAATAAAATATCATAACTGGCCCAATGGCCCAACAATAACAAAATAGTGCACAGCGGAAGACTTAAGACTCACATGACACTGTATGCGACACATGCAAACTATGGATCCAAGCCCTGTCCAAGGGATAACGCTGCAGCCTGTCTGGAATGCACCAATCCTGTACCAAAAATAACTCATCCTACGGGATGAAAGCCCGCAGGTGAGGGGTGAGTCCGAAGTGCTCACGACAATGGAAAGACCATCAATATGGACACTAAAGTTACTCAAGGCCAAAAACAATCAAAAATCGACCAAAAGACTCAACAAAATCCAATTATCCAATTTTATCTTTCCGGACCCCGTCACGGATAAGCTAGGGTCGTACCAGGTTATCAACCTGTTCCTGGTGCCAGATCAAATCAGAGAACCCAGGGATAGACATCCCAAAAATAACAAACCGGGATAGACATCCCAAGCATAGACATGCTTATCAAGTAACCCAGATCATGGCCACCACAAAACAGTCTCTAACCATCCGGTCGTACCTCTACTTACCACGTGACAATTATAATACCATCATTAAAACCAAGTCACAGGGATCGACATCCCTAACCAAAATACCGAGGATCGACATCCTCATCACAATTCATTAATTATTCCATTATATTTATTCCAAAGGACACAGAAAGTCGACACGGGAATAAACATCCCAAAAATACCAAAATACCAAATACTGGGATAAACATCCCGACAACAATCAAGACCACGGGATAAATATCCCGAACCAAGCACAGCAACACAATACTCAACAATCAAAACGACCGAGTAATATAGGCACATATTGAAGGAAATCCATCCTCACCTTGGCCGATTACTCAACTCCAAAGACAATGTCCGGTCCGACGCCGGCTCCTCGGGAAACTGCCCGATATCTGAACCTATACATCAAAACCATATACACACACATAAATGCACATATTCGGTATGCAATGATGCCAATACTACGAAGTTACCCATCCCGGTTCATATCCGTTATTATTATCTCTTACCGAAAATAATTAACTGAACGTATATCCGAATATAATTTCGGTACCATACTTTAATTAAAACTCTTTAAAAATATTTTCATAAAATAATTAAAATTTTCCAAAATTATAATTACTATAATTTTTCTGTAAATTATAACATATGTATATATTTTCCATAATATTTCCATAAAAATTATTATACTTTCCAAAATATAATTTTCAAGTATTATTATCTTTAGAAAACTCCATTTCCAGAAAGTATAATCATATGAACTTATTTTCTGAAAATAAATACGAATTTATAAATACACATATATATTTCTAAATACTTTTCCAAACAATTATTAATCAACATAATTATATATATTTTTTTAGAAATATATCTATATATATTTTCCAAGATTAATAACATATACATACTGTATTCCAGAGAAATAATAATGTATAATTATAATTTCCAGAAATATTTTCAAGGTATATATCTATTTTCTAATCTAACTATAATAATAATTTACAACAAAACATAATTATCTTAATTAAAGAATCAAAGTATATATATATTTTTTCTAAACCCAACTCAGAATATTGCATGTAATTTTCCAAAATAATATTCACTATTTTTTTTTCCAGAAATTAATTAACAGAAATAATTATATAAACAGATTTATAGGTATATATAGATATATATTATTAAATAAATAAAAATAAAAAAAAGGAAGATCCGGATTGCAACCCAGGAAGGGCGTGACCCGGACGCGTAAATGGGCGAAACCCGTCCATACCAGCGGGTTAAGCGGCAGGCGCGACGGCAACGCGAGGGAAGGCTGCCTCAGAGTCAGCGACATCGGGGCGACTCCACGGGCGGCAGGATGGCGGCACGGCGACGGCAGGCGGCAGAGCAGCGGCGCGGAGAGCTGGATCCGCGGGTCTGCTCGCGGGTCAAGCGCGCGTGACGGCGGCTCCGGCGACGGGACGACTCGCGGGCGACGGGGGTGGGGTCGCGTCGGCCCTGCGAGCACGGTGGTGGTGTCGGTGCGGCGAGAGGAGGCCGGGAAGGCTCCGTGATGAATAGTGCAGGGGAGCTCGGGGAGGGTGACGAACTGTTCACCACTATTTTCCTTTTTTCTGCATTTTCTGTATTTTTCTTCTGATTTTCTTCTTCATTTCTTTTTTTCTGTTTCTATTTTTTTTTCTCATTTTTTTTCTTTTTTTTATTTCCTCCTCTCTGCCTTTTTTCTGTTTTTTTTCTTTTCTTATTTTTCTGTTTTTCTCTCTTTTTCCTTATTTCTTTTTTTTTCTTTTTCCTTTTTCCTTTTTTTTCTTTTTTTTCCTCTCTTTTCCTTTTTCTCTCTTTTTTTCCTTTTCTCTCTCTTTTTTTTTTTCTTCTCTTCTCCTGCTCTACCTCCGGCTGCCCTCTTCCTCTTTATAACTGAAAATTCACTATTATACATGTGAATTACAATAATGCAGTTCGTCTGCATTACGGGCGAATCCGATCCGGACCAGAAAATAACCGGTACCTTCTTAGTTATTTTCCGGTGTGATTTTTCGAGAAATTCCGAAACCCGAAAAATACCAACTTAGGTTCGAAAAATCCACGGGAAAATCACGAGCGCGGGAAAACCCTCGGTTTCGAAAAACAACTCCCGATTTACCTTGAATTAATTACCCAAGATTAATTCAATAGTAAATCACGGTAAAAAGACTTTTACAGTCCCGGTAAAAATCCAAAATTTTTACCCGGGCTGTTACAATAAGTATTTTCTGAAAATTATAAATAGGTTATTATTTTCTGGAAAATTATGATGATTCTTATTTTGGAAATTATAATTATTTTATGAAAATATTTTGAAAGAGTTTTAATTTAAGTATGGTACCGAAATTATATTTGGAAATACGTTCGGTAAATTATTTTCGATAAAAGATAATAAATAAAAGACATGTAACCGGGATGGGTATATATCGTCGTATTGGCATAATAGCATACCGATTATGTGCATTTATGTGTATATATTGTTTTGTTGTATAGGTTCGGATATCGGGCAGTTTCCCGAGGAGCCGGCGTCGGACCGGTCATAGTTTCCGAAGTTGAGTAATCGGCCAAGGTGAGGATGGATTTCCTTCAATATGTGCCTATATTACTCGGTTATCATGTTCTGATGATTGTGCATTGTCGAATGTGCTTTTGCTGTGTTTTGGTTCAGGATGTTAATCCCGGAGTCTTGTTGGGTATTTTTGGGATGTTTATCCCGTGTTGATTTTCTGTGTTTTTTTTTCGGATTAAGAGTAATGGTATAATTAATGAATTGTGACAAGGATGTCGATCCTTGGTATTTTGGATGGGATGTCTATCCCGGTATTTTGGTTAGGGATGTAGATCCCTGTGACTTGGTTTTTAATGACGGTAATATAATTGTCACGTGGTAAGTATAGGTACAACCGGATGGTTAGAGACTGTTTTGTGGTGGCCATGATCTGGATTCGTGTGATAAGCATGTCTATGCTTGGGATGTCTATCCCGGTTTGTTATATGTGGGATGTCTATCCCTGGGTTCTTTTTGATCTGGCACCAGGAACAGGTTGATAACCTGGTACGACCCTAGCTTATCCGTGACGGGGCCCGGAAAGATAAAATTGGATAATTGGATTTTACTTGAGTCTTTTCGGTTTTGGACCGATTTTGGGTCGAGTCTTTTAGTTGGGCTGTTTAGCCTATGTTTTCGACTTGAGTAATTTCTAGTTGCATATTGATTGTCTTTCCTTCGTCGGTGAGCACTTCGGACTCACCCCTCGCCTGCGGGCTTTCATCCCGTAGGTTGAGTTGTTTCATGTACAGGCTTGGTGCATTCCAGACAGGCTGCGGCGTTATCCCTTGGACAGGGCTTGGATCCATAGTTTGCATGTGTCGCATACAGTGTTAGTGAGTTATTTAAGTCTTCCGCTGCGCAATGTTTTCGCTATTATTGGGCCATTGGGCCGGATTTGTTACTTATGTTGTTTTATTATTTTGGGCCGTTGGGCCGAGTTATTGTTGTATACACTGTATGCCGGGTCTTATTTTGGTTGGGTCGTCACAGTTCCGGCACGTGTTTACTGTGTACGGTAAATGCGGGTCGGGGTGTCTCATTTGGTCCTCTAGGAAGAATTTTTCTTCCATAGGAGTTACAAAGAACCTAGATGAATAAAGTTCATCAACAAACACCAAACGAGGAATTCTTGCCAGATCATTCGGTAATTCCTCTTGCTGCTCATTCACCATGCTATAAGTTAACCTATTCCTTCTTCCTAGAGAGGCACCCTCCACGGAGAAAACAGTAGCTGGGGAAGGCATTTTTCTTCTTGTTGAGTTTTCTGAGTTTTTTGTATCTTCCTGTCTCAACCGCCTCCCCTTCTTATAGTCTGAGATTAGACAGCTAGGTGTCGGTTTTTCAAATATGGACCCTTTTTCTGTCTCCGAAAAGATCCTGAAGATTTTTCGGTAATTAAAACTTTACATTATTTGTCAATAAACTCCAAAGCTTTTCAATCTTCGAGGTTTTGCTTTTGGAAAAGTTTGCCACTACTTTAATTATTGTCCAATAATTCTGATCTTTCCCGACATGAGTGTCAGAAATAAGCCTAATATTGACACATGTATTGCAGCCTGAAGCTAGCAATTGAGTAATTGAAACTTACCATATCCAGCCAGAAGCTGGAATGCACTAGCTTGAAGCTAGCAATTTTAAGTGTTTAAATACACAGTTTACACAGCCCGAAGTTGAGACCAACTAGAAGTTGGCAGATAGATATGTGATTTATACCTTCTATGCACTTGCCAGAAATTAGTAAATTATTTTCCTAAGTTATTATATCCAGCCTAAAGCTGGCACATAAATAGCAGCCTGAAGCTGGCACCAACTTGAAATTGGTACATGGACTTATTGTTTGGCATGACCGGTTGGGCCATCCCAGATCAATAATGATGCACGAAATTTATTTGGTCATTCATTGAAAAACCAGAAGTTTTGCAATCAATGAATTACCACGTGTTTGTTTGCTGCAAAATTAATTATACGACCTACCTAAGGTAAGATTGGCCTAGAATCACCAGCAAGTTTGGGAATAATTCAGGGACATATACGCGGACTAATAAATCCGCCGTGTTAACCATCTAAGTAATTTTATTGTTATAAATCGATGCATCGACTAGATGGTATATTGTGTACTTATTAGACGCAAGTTGGCATGTTGCGCGCTTATTATGATTAAGCCAACTGCAGGTACACATCCCTAATTATCTTGTAAGACTATATGTCTTGATAATGCTGGTATATCTCTTCAATGGATAATGTATATTGTTGGAAATATACCCAAACCGATCTGGGCGAATATTGTCAATTGATTGCAGGACCATTACTAAAGAGATATTACTGTTTGAGAACATGGTATTTTACACGCAGCATATGTGCATCAAGCCAATAAGATATCATAAGATCATAAGATCTCCCCATTGGTTCATGGTCACGAACCTAGTATCTTCCACCTTCGGACCATTGATTGTACAGTATTTAATGCTCCACCACACCATAGTAATATCGGTCCTTTAAAGAAGGTAGGGAATAGATGTTGGGTATAAAATCTCCATCAGTTACAAAGTAGTTGAAACCATTAATTTGAGAATTGGAGACATATTTGCTTAAAGTGTTTACCCAACATTAGGGGGAGGAAATAAGAAGCTGGATCAAGATATAATTAAAATGCTATTCAATATCTATTTTTGATCCTCAAAACGAATTAGTGTGAACCTGAAGTTCAAAAGATGATTCATTTGCAAAATTTGATAAGTCAATTGCAGACTTATTTGTTTGAAAAATGTGACCATACCAGCTGCGAATGCTCCAGCTCGAAATAATGTTCCTGGAGAACAATTAAAATATGCAAATGAATCCAAAATACGCCAGAAGAGTAGAATATGCTCGGTTCCAAAGACAAATTCTCGATAAAGAAAAAGGAGCAAAGAAATAAAGATGGCCCTGTGAGAAAATAAGACCTCCAGTAGAGGTTCAAATTAAAGGTCCTCAAGTAGAGGAAAATCCTTCAGAAGAGGTTTTCTGACACAATTGATAAAGTTCCAGAAGTAACTCAGGTACCTGAAATAAATAAGTATGATTAGATCTCAATTACAGTATCAGAAACAAGATGGACCCGACGTGAAATAACCGTCGACGGAATACTATTTTTATTTATTTATTTTATATAGCGCTAAACATTATGAAAGAAAATGAGGATCATGAACTTACATCTATTGATGAATGTAGGCGCAGAATGATTGGCAAAAATAGAGAGATATAATTAAGGCTGTGTTAGACTCGCTTGTGAAGCGAGATATTTTCCGGACCTGTAGTCCGTTATGAAGCAAGATATCTTTCGGACCTATAGTCCGTACACCAGATGGTGTAAAATTGATCGGTCATAAAGGGTATTTGTGCGGAAAAGGGAATAAATAATGAGATATAAAGCACGGTTCATCGCACAAGGTTTTACCCAAACGACTTGATATTAACTGTGAGGAGATATACTCCCCTGTGGTGGATGCAATTATTTTTCGTATGTCTGGCATAACGTAAAAAGAATTAGAAATGCATCAAATGGATGCTATTACAGCCTATTTCTATTGATCCAAAAGTCATGACACATACATGAAGATCCCTGAAGGATCCAAGTTGCCTGAAGCAACGAATTCCTGGGAATATACAAATTTAAGTTGAGCTTCATTTAGTTTGAACCAATTTGGGTATTCACAATGATTCTTGCATATATACTCTATGTGTTTTATATAATTAGTTCATATATGAATTTCCATTATTTTTGTGATTTAAATATTTTTAGAACTCCTAAAGAAGCTTCCAAATACCGTGTTATGATTGGTCCTGAAGTACCATATCAAAGTGAAATTTATTTTACTAGTAACATGAAGCCTGAAGCTTTAAGCTTATTGGCAAGATATGATGTTACTCTTATCTTCGGGATATAATAGACATGATATTATATTAACCCCGTAAGCCCGAAGAGAATATAGTTGGTTTTGCAGATGCAGGTCCTTTATTTGATCCACATAAAGCACAGACGGACATCTGCTACAACTTTACATATGAAATTGCTATATCATCGGGACCACAAAAGCAAGATCGCGAGAAAGATGCACCAACAACAAATTATGAAGATAATGCTGCCTATATTGTCCAATTAAAGTAGTGATGTATCAAAAGTGATCGGACAAAGCACACATCACCAGAAATTGACAAGGATGCAACGACATCAAGAAATCAAGGGAGGCTAATATGAGGGGGAGTAGAATACGCACTGCACTCTTTTTCCCTTCACCAAGTTTTTATCCCACTGGGTTTTTCTTGGTAAGGTTTTTAACGAGACAGTTATTCCAAAGGCGTATTCTATCCAAAGTACAATAACATTTAAGGGGGAGTGTTATGAAACATGTGTAAATATTATTGTACCTATCCCTATAGTAATATTGTGTTTATAAAAGGAAGCAATAAAATGCAAAACATGGATGAGGCTTCTGCTCTCATTCTTCCCCTTTACTGATTTATCTCCATCTCTTCTTCTTCTTCTTCATAAAAAAATTCACAGTTTTATCACCTTATTTACAACAGTGGCTATATTCTCGACAAGTAGATTTCTTTAGTGGGGTTATATTCCTTACAGTGGGGTAATGAGAGATCACCGTGGATTTTGTTTAAGGGGCTTTTATGGCTCATTAACCCAGTGCCAACCCTTTAAGGCAGTAAGATGATCGTTGCTTCATGCACTCAGACTTGCCAAGGGTTTGAATTTTGGGATTGTGCAGGTGGAATCCAACTTGCAGGAGGTAGTAGTTTGGGTCCGGGATAAGATCCACCAGGACAACAATGGTGATGATGAGACGCCCCGACCCGTATTTACCGTACACAGTAAACACGTGTCGGAACTGTAACAATCCAACCCAACATGACCCGGCATACAGTGTAAACAACCATAACTCGGCCCAACGGCCCAAAATAGTAAACATCATAAATAATAAATCCCGGCCCAATGGCCCAATAATAGTGAAAATAATGCACAGCGGAAGACTTTAAATAACTAACACTGTATGCGACACATGCAATCTATGGATCCAAGCCTGTCCAAGGGTACGCATCAGCTTGCCCGGTTCGTTCCTGCACTACAAACAACTCATCCTACGGGATGATACCCCGCAGGCGAGGGGTGAGTCCGAAACGCTCACCGACGAAAGATAAACAGTGATATATTCAACCATAATACTTTCGAAGCAAACACAGCTATCACAACAACAAGCACAAACAAACACATCTCAAGAATACTGCCATAACAACTAACACCTACCACACGACAAAGGAATCCAACTCAAACATCACGATAGAGGAATCTTATTAATTCATGTCAAGTACATCATAACCAATACTGAACCAAGACCCAAAGGACACTTATTAATTTTTATTACCAATTTTATCTTCCGGGCCCCGTCACT
>JAKUCV010001604.1:0-60426 GCA_028386065.3 Turnera subulata | reverse complement strand
TTGGTTTCGAAAAAAAACGACTCCCGATTTACCGTGAATTAATTACCCAAGGTTAATTCGTTCGGTAAATCACTGTATAACGACTTTTACAGTCCCGGTAAAAATCCAAATTTTACCCGGGCTGTTACAGATGACCTTACTGCTAATACTTAATTACAGGATAGTTCCAGGTTTGATTTTCATGTAGTAGAATTAGAAGCTAACAACATAGCTACTGCTCTAGCCTTGTTAGCTTCTAGTTCTGACCATAGCCTAACTTTTTTTGACTGGCCACCTCATGTAATTAGGAACCTGATTGAGGAAGAGTTGAGTACATAGAGCCAGTATTTTTTTTAGGCTCTATATTTTTGTAACAATTCTTTTGGCATATATTTAATTTATGATTCCGGATTCAGACAAAAAGAAACTCATAAAGGATTAAGAAGTTAAGGTATGGAGTGTAGGTAAAACAGATTGAGAACATCTGTGACATGTGATGTTATTTATGATTTTTTTTCGTTTGAAGAAGAAAAGGATTGTAGATATTTTATGCTAGAAGTGAGAAAGATTTCAGCATTAGAGCTCCCACATAAGTTAATTTTCAGCCTCATGTAATAATGATATTTATTCTGAGAACCTTTTCACATGGGGAAAACAGTTTTTTAAATTACTTTATCTATAACATCCACATAGTTTTTATTTAGAACCAGACATATTATTTTATTCTGGAAAATATTACTTTTCATTGATAAGAACCGTGTGATAGTTTAGGACAACCTTTTGTGTAGTAGTAGATAATGTGATAAAACTTTTTTTTTAAAGAAATAATATGATAAACTTAAATGCATCGGCGTATCTCTGTTGCGTGAGTATGTTTATGTCCCACCACAAGCCAAAGCACCAAAATCAAAAAGCCACGTGCAACTGCTTCGTTGCCTTTGGCCCCCCGGTGCAATATTAAAATTGCGAAACCTGGCCCCACCCTAAATTAGAGAAGAGGCGGAAAAAAACAAGTCAAACCCTTTCGCGGATGATCGGTGATGCGTGCTTAATTTGTGATGCTAAAAAAACAAAGAGGAAAAGTAGTAATGGTCTAAGGTTGTGTCCAAATTCTTATGTCTATGTTAGTTGATGAATGTAAAACTCGAATATAGGTTAAATATTATTTGGGGATTTGGATTCTCTCCTGTACAGTATTCAACAGGAGAGATCCTGTTAAATAAATACCGTTGATTTGTTTAATCGATGGCCCTAAAATATATAAGGTAAGAAAAACTAAAAAAATTAAATAAGGTAAAAAAAATTCTCACCAATAATTTTGAAAATCATGACCACAATTCAACCAACAGGACATAACTTTACAGGAGAAGATCTCAATCCATTATTTGGTGTAGTGACACCTTATCCAAGAGCTTATGAGTTTGATACCAGGATGGTTAGGGGGATTTGGGTAGTTTTAAGATTTTTGATATTCAAAACAAAACTCAAAATTTTTTTTTTGGAAGACTTATCCACTAGCAAATTCCAAATACTATATGGTATGGACAATAGAGAGCAATAATACAGATTAGGCTGGAATTGGACAAAAAACTCATAGGATAAATAAGTACTAATTGATTGTCATTGACAGCAAAATAATTCTCAACTAATGGAATAACTCATACAAGTGGGAATATTTTGAGGATGATTAGGTTGCATCCTACCTAATCGAGAAAACAGAAATGAAGGTTGTGACAGGTGGACTGTTTCATGTGTAACTCTATTCCAATATACACAAAAAAATATGCTAATTCGAGGAATTGTGGAGTAACAGAAATCAAGAACAAAAAGAATTGAAGATTCATGGTAGGAGTTGAAAATTGAATTGATATTGAGGAGAGTGGAATGAATGTCAGTGGGAGAGAGAAGGTATGTGTAGGGGAGAAGTGGGAAGAAACCGTTGGGATGCAGTAAAGGTCGCTAAGTAGAGAGAAAGGGACAGCGACTGAGGCAGAAGCCAACAAATAGAGAAAAAGAGTTCAAGTGAATAGTAGTACACTACGTCTACTAGTAGCATAGTATTAATTTAAAAGAAAAAAAAAAAAAGAGGGGAAGGAAAAACAAACAAAAAGAGGGGGCCAAAAAGGAAGGAGAGAAGAGCTTTTTTGGTAAGTAAGAAAGGAGAGAAGCAGTAGTGGCCAGAGGAGAGGCGGGTGGTTCCGGTGCGTTCTCTCATTTTATCCCCATCATCATCATCATCATCGTGTCATCAACAACCATCGAAAATACGACTTCAAATAAACAAACACATTCCTCCTTTCATCCATAGCCAAAAAAAAAAAAAACTAGTCAATAAGAAAGCTGAAAAAAAAAAGAAGAAAAAATAGAAAGAAAAGAAGGATCATCAAAGGAGGAGGAGGAGGTGGAGGAGGAAGAGAATGGGGTCGTTGCAAGTGTTCCCGCAGCAGCTGGTGAGCATCTACTCCTCCACGCCCAATGCGTCGTCGTCGTCGTCGTCCCTCAGTAAGAAGCTGTTGGTTGTGGATTTCGTGGGGCCACTCCCTTGTAAATCCAAGCGAACTCGCCGCAAGTCATCGTCGCCTTCGCCTTCCTCGTTTCCACTCTCTGCTTCTTATTCGTCTTCTTCTACTACTTCCCGATTCTTAAACAGAAGCAGAACCGTCAAGTCGTCTCCCGTCAGGGCTTCTCTCTCTACTTCTGGTATCACTCAGTCCTCCTCCGCCTCCGCCGACTTCAAACCTCAGGTCGTCTTCTTCTTCTCCTTTTGCCTTTTTTTTTGTTGCTTCCTTTTCTTTTCTCTATAGTTTTCAATTTTCATTTAAACACATTTTTTAGAGGCTATTTCGCTTATACACTAGGCTTAACTGTCAATACTTTATCTGCTAATGCTAGTCCTCTGTTTTTGAGGCGTAATACGATTAACCGTTAACTACGTGCGTTAATTTAATCTTTTCAAGGAATATGTATCATCAGAAATGGATTGTAAATTTTACGTTAATATATGTTTATTGAGCGGAGTTGGTTGTTAAGTTTATGTCATTCTAAATAATTCGTTTCGTTTGGTGATTATGCCCCTGCAGGTTGCGAACTTGGAGGATATCCTCTCCGAGAGAGGCGCTTGTGGAGTCGGTTTCATCGCCAATTTGGAGAATAAGCCTTCGCATGAGATTATTAGAGATGCTCTTAGAGCTCTGGGTTGCATGGAACATCGTGGAGGCTGCGGGGCAGACAATGACTCCGGTGATGGTTCTGGAGTAATGACCTCAATCCCGTGGGATTTGTTTGACCATTGGGCTGCCACCCAGGGCATTGCATCCTTTGATAAGTTGCACACTGCTGTTGGGATGCTGTTCCTTCCACAAGATGATAAGCTTGCGGAAGAAGCCAAGCAAGGTGATTGGATTTGCAGTTTACCAATCCTGTAACTTGTCGTGTTCGCTGAATTTTCATGTGCATTGTGTACTGCGACCGCTTGTTAGTAATGCTCGAGCTAATTTGATTTGGATTATGACGAAAACCTGCTATTTCTGCCAAACAACCTGCCATATGTTAGTTTTTGTTTTTTTTTTTCCTTTGGATTTTCCACTTCAGTCTTGTCACCAGCACATCTATATGGTTTTATTAATCCTCACCTTGATTATTAATATCTCACTAGCCATATTACGGTGCACATTTTGTCTCTGCCTGTACTGACTGAAATATATGAAGAGTTGGTTTCATCTGTTTTCACTCATAATATGCATCTAGATTCTTTGGAATGTGTTCACCATTTCATATGTTTTTTTATTGATTCTTCTTTTTTTGATTGCTTCTGTAGTTATTTTAAATATTTTTGAACAAGAGGGCCTTGAGGTTCTTGGATGGAGACCTGTTCCTGTAAATCCATCTGTGGTTGGTTATTACGCAAAAGAAACCATGCCCAACATACAGCAGGTATTTGTTAAAGTTGTCAAAGAAGAGAGTGTTGATGATATTGAACGAGAACTGTACATCTGCAGAAAGCTTATTGAAAAAGCAGCTATCTCAGAAAGTTGGGGAAATGAGGTTTACTTTTGTTCTTTGTCAAACCAAACAATCATCTACAAGGGAATGCTTCGCTCTGAAGTTCTTGGCTCATTTTATTATGACCTTCAAAGTGAAATATATAAATCACCTTTTGCCATTTATCACCGAAGGTATAGCACAAATACAAGTCCTAGATGGCCTCTCGCTCAACCAATGCGGTTTCTTGGTCACAACGGAGAGATCAATACCATACAGGTTATAATATCTTCTGCATCGGTGTTTTCTCTTTTCCCTCCTAACTTGCACTCGATGTTTAGTTATTATTATTATTTGATTACTTAATATTCCAAAATATGTATTTAGGGTAACTTGAACTGGATGCAATCTCGAGAAGCATCGCTGAAATCTTCTGTTTGGCATGGCCGCGAAAATGAAATTCGTCCCTTTGGTAATCCAAAGGCATCCGACTCAGCAAATCTTGACAGTGCTGCTGAGGTATGACCTGGCGCCATTTTATTTAATGGTTACAATAAATTGATTTACCATTGCCTTCCGGATATCTGTGTGCCCTTTTGGTTTTGGATGTGGTATCTTGATTTGTGTCAGTATTCTTAGCCTGATCACCATTGGCATGTTTATGTGACTACTGCATCAGATGTACCGTAGTTTATGCAAGTAGTTGAAATCTTTCATTTCCCTTTTGTCACATAATTCAGTCACTTTGCTGTTAACTGATCACAATAGGTGCAGTGGAGGTTAAGAAGGCAAAAATCTAGCTCACTTTTGTGATACATTAGCATATTAGCTTAGCAATGCCTTGATATCTTAACTATTATATATGGCTCTTTTAAGTTTGTATTAATTTTCCTCTCTATTTCTTTCAGTTGCTAATAAGAAGTGGTCGAACTCCCGAGGAGGCTTTAATGATCCTTGTCCCAGAGGCCTATAAGAACCATCCAACTCTTTCAATCAAATATCCAGAGGTATATCTGCCAGCACCTTAAAAGGTTCAGTGATTGCACATCTAGGATAATCCGCTTCAGAAGACCATTTTATGCAGCTTGTGTGGTGCTTGAATGTTGTACCAGATTTGTTGGTTCAAATTTACTTCTTTAGTGGTTCATGTTATACTTTGATATTTTTTACTTAAAAAATGTTTCATCTTTGGTGTTATGCAACTGCCAAAAGCGATTGAGTCAATGTCTTAGTTAGAATTTATTCTTTTGCAGTCATATGCAGTGACACTCAATCGTTTGTTCCACCTTAGGTTGTTGATTTTTATGATTACTACAAGGGTCAGATGGAAGCTTGGGATGGACCTGCTTTACTCTTATTCAGGTTCACTTTGTGCCTCTTTTGCCACCTGAAGGATTTTGTAGTTGATAATAGAAATAATTGCCTTACTGATTTTTGTGTTGGATCAGTTTGATATTTGATGTCAGTATCAATATCTTCTAGTGGTCTTTCTCAGAGTATAGCTTTGATGTTTAGGGGAAAATTGTTGAGTGCGTGCTTATAATTAAGTTTGTGTGGATGAGAATTATGCTACATGTTGATGCAGTATTAATTTCATTGCCTATGAAGTGGTACCTAACAGTTGGCGTTGGATTAAAATCTTCTTCTTCTTCTTATTATTATTATTATTATTATTTTGGTATAGCAGGATCTTTAGTTTTTATTTTAGTTGATAGAAATAGCAGTAGCATTGCCTTTGAATCAGTAATAGTTGCCAAATATGAGAGGAGTTTTGGGTTGCCAGAAAAGTTTCTTTTAACTTGTACTAACACGTGATGATATGACAGTTACCCTAAGATCACCGTGATAGAAGTAAACCCAGTACAACCTAAAGTAGTAATACAAACATTTGGACTGCAAATTACTCAAACTTCATAGATGAAGTGGCATACAAGGAAGTCTTGTCATCTGGGCTCTATAAGATTAACCATGTGTTACCAGCTTTATGGTTTGGGTTTATATTTGACTTGCCCAGTCATCATTCTGAAGTCTGATTGTTGCTATTCCTTTCTAAATGGCACAGTGACGGGAAAACAGTTGGTGCTTGTCTTGATCGGAATGGACTTCGTCCAGCTAGGTATTGGCGGACTTCGGACAATTTCGTCTATGTTGCATCTGAGGTATGTTATCCTTCTTGTGTTTCTGCAAATTACTCAACAAATCAAGGCTGTGGGTGGTTCAGGCTCACCCTTAGCCACTTAGTATGTGGTCTCTCTTCTTCTAATTTGGCGCCTTTACTCCCAATCTGCTATTTCATATCTAATGCTGTTCTCATCCTAAATTCATTACTAACTTGAAACTGTTGCTACTCTTTTGGATCATATAGAAACTGAGATGGAGAGATGAGTAGAGACATGATTTTAATATTGCTGAATATCATATTAAACAAATTGTGACTAGGGTGATTGGACCAATTGAATTTACCGGGAAGAAGGCTATCTATATTATGATCTGATTGTTCAATGATTGATAAATCCAAAGGAATGTAAATGATGTAGTAGACATTCTCCTTTTCTGATGTTTCTTCCACTTAGAGTAGCGTTATGAAACCCCCTAGTTCATTGTAAGCCAAAATTTGTGCTTACATCCTACTCTTGCTTTTGTTGAGGTTTCCATCACAAGGAAGGTTGGTTTTTCTTGTTTTCCGGATTGTCAACTTGGTGTATAGGGTGTGTTTTTGACGTCTTTTGGCGTGTCGGCTGTGGGGAGTCGTACTATTGTCCTGCAGTTGTTGAGCAGTTGTCTGGTAGCTGTGTAATTGCTCAGAAGATTGGCTAGTTTCAGTGCAATTTCTGAGCAGTCTCATTGTTGAACAAAATTTACTCACATGGCTTCACATGAATGATAGGTCACAGTGTAATGCTGGTGTTGATATATCTGGTTTTACTTGGTTTACTGAAGTTGGGCTCTTTCTCCAGTACCCCACTTTACCATCCTCGAATTTACTTGGGAAATTTTTCTGCAGGTTCTTATAACATGAACTATTAAAAATATACCATCTACTGCAAAAGTGAGCACAAATCTGCCATAGAGAACCATTTGGGTCTTTTGGTCAACTCTGCCATATTAAAGTTGTTGTGCCACTCTAATTTTGTAGTTCTACATCAAATCTTCAATTTTTGATGAATGATAAGAGTTCCCCATTAAATTCATCTAAATTCAGTGTTAGCTTAGTGAAAATCAAAAGCGTAAGATTTTTGTGATTTGCATTGGTTCATGACTTGCAGATCTTATGGGAACAAGAAGATCTTTATTTTAATCATCTGCATTCTAGTTTGACAAAGCATCTTCCTGACTTTTAGTCTTAAACCACATCTTTTCACATCCAAAGTAATGTCATGATTCGGATATCATAGGAACCTTCTGGTATAACAAGTGGCTCTGGAGTTCCAAACCTTTTGGGTTGATGATTATATTCCATACAGTGGAAAGCAATTTTTCACAGCATTGTTGAATTTTGCATATGTACCACAAATAGTTGAGAGAAGTGAATTGCTTCATATTCCCTTCGTGTCAAATGGAATAGCATATATGATTGCATGCGGGATGCTTGATATGAAAGCTTCCCTATCCTTATGTTTTAACCCACTAATCGTTCTCTTAACTCTGTCTCTTTATGGAAACAAGTCATGTAATTTCTTTGTTTTCCAGGTTGGTGTTGTCCCAATGGATGAATCAAAAGTAACAATGAAAGGCCGGCTTGGTCCTGGGATGATGATTGCTGTTGATTTGACCAGCGGTCAGGTTGGAAAATTTTTATATGGTTGCCTTGATATGTACTCAGAACAATTTCTTTGGGTGTGGCTTTGTTGTTTGTTGTGACATTTACTAACATTATACTTCATCGAGTGTCCTTTTTTTGTGAAGTTAGCTTCATCTGCTTGCTGAATTCCATGTCTGAGACATTCCACACTAACTTGTTATCATTATTATTCTATGTCTCACTTTTTATAAGTTTGAAGCCTGTTAAATATGTGATGGAGGTTGATTTCAAGAAATGCGTATGGATATGGTGAATTTTCTGAAATGGTAGATGCAATTTAAGATGCACTTTCAATCAGATGAACGAGTGCCAAAAGTGGCCTGATGGCACTTCCCTTAGCCAAGATGAGGTTTTATGAGGTTTGGTCCTAGGTTTTACTGGCTTCTTTGTGTTCATGCTTTTCCCATGTTCAGAAAAGTTCTGTCACATTTTTTGTGGTTTTGATACCAGTCGATGAAGGTGGGACTCGAGCCCAAGACCTCAACCCTCATGTTTTTTACACTACCAATGCGCTACAAGCCCATTGATTCACATTTTTTGTGGTTGTAGAGAGCACATGTCCTGATTCTCATGACAAGTTTCTTTTCTTTTTGTTATTTTCATTTTTTTCATGATAGTCTTTTCCTCTTCTTTTACCAATTGTATGTTGACAATTTTGAGTATTTCCATTTACAGGTTTATGAGAATACTGAAGTTAAAAAGAGAGTGGCATTGTCAAATCCATATGGAAAATGGGTCAATGAAAACCTGAGGTCCTTGAAGCCTGGAAACTTCTTCTCATCTACTCTTATGGAGAATGAAGCAATTCTAAGACACCAACAGTAAGAGTCTTTTTTTTGTGGCGTTGCTTGCTTGAACTAATATGCACTCTCATCTCATTCATTTGTACAATGTTTCTAATGCACCTGATAGTTATAGGTAGTATCAATTGTTTGATTCTCAGCTGACATTGAATTAGAGATGATGAATTAGGTTTTATTGTCACTAAAAGCTATAATAAATACACATTTGATCAATTGCAGCATATGTTGATGACGCATAGAGATCTATAAAGTGAATATACTGGTGATTATCTATGTAACAACTGCCTGATCCGCATACCATCTGGACATCTGCATTTCTTGTTCTTCAATTTTAGATGAATGATAAGAGTTCCCCTTTGAATTCATCTAAATTCAATGTTAGCTTAGTGGAAGTCAAAAGCCTAATTGGTGGCCTAACAATCATGGACGATAGTGAGGATTTCAGTGGCACCAAGGACAATCAAAGAAGAGGATTTAATTCCCTTGTCAAGTATTGACAGCAGAGCCAATGGAGCTAAGGCTACATATAATGCACTATTTCTAGCACTATGGGTCCAGTTATTACTTTATCTGACTTGGATTGACTGGATTTCTTAGGGATACCAAGTTACTTGGTGCAGCAAAGCAATACTGGCTGACTGCTGCACCTCTCTACATCCTGGTTTCTGTTATGAATCACTAGAAATCCTTCATGAACCAATCTCTAACTATCTTTCTCTGAAGACGTTCAATGTCAATAACAGAACTCGGTCAAAGAAGCTTTCTTTCTTTACCAGATTTGTAGCAAACTTAGATTTAAGCCTTTCTGAAAATTCTCCATGCATGTGTTACATAGAATTTTGCTAACTAATAGTCTAACCAATGTTTAATTTGTCTATGTTCTTGTAATATTTTCTGTCTTAACTGCTTATTGTTTTTGTGCTTTCCTGTGACCAGGGCATTTGGATACTCAAGTGAGGATGTCCAGATGGTTATTGAGAGTATGGCAGCGCAAGGGAAGGAACCTACATTTTGCATGGGAGATGATATTCCATTGGCAATTTTGTCTCAAAAGCCTCATATGCTTTATGATTATTTCAAACAACGGTTTGCACAGGTTTGTATGGGGCTTCAACCTCTCCTATTTTCACAGTATTGTCAATCAGCAATCCTTTTTAAGCTTTAGCAATAGTTGAGTACTAGTTTAACTATATAATTTTTCTTGTCCATGGACTGGTTACTCTACTGAATCACTATTTTTCCTTGTGCCAAACTTACTGAATCACTATTTTTCCTTGTGCCAAACTTTTTTATGTGGCTCATATCTGTGGGTGCTTGTTAATATATTTTCTGCTTTGGGCTCTTACTTTCCTAAAGCTGCTCTGTTCTGAATTGCTCTCATACCTGCAGCATGCACCTGTAACAATTTTTTGGATGTATAAACTTTCTTATAGCTTGCTTTTGGATCCAAGCCAAGTTAATTTCACTTGAAGTCAAAGAAAATATTGTGTTCATGTGCAGGTCACGAACCCAGCTATTGATCCTTTGAGAGAAGGATTAGTCATGTCTCTTGAAGTGAATATTGGAAAGCGTGGAAATATATTGGAAGTTGGACCTGAAAATGCTTCTCAGGTGAATAATTGTTGCATCACTTGGTACTTAATGGTGTTCATATTATGTTCTTTGGAAAGAAACTGCAGGTTGGGTCTTTAATGTTTTCAGTGAACTTATCAATTTCTTATTTTGACTCAGGTTATTTTGTCTAGTCCTGTATTGAATGAGAAGGAGCTTGAATCTTTGCTAAAGGATGCCCACTTAAAACCAAAAGTTCTACCCACATTCTTTGACATACGCAAAGGGATTGAGGGGTCTTTGGAAAGAACATTGACTAAGCTTTGTGAAGCTGCTGATGATGCTGTTCGAAATGGTTCCCAACTGCTTATTCTCTCTGACCGTTCTGATGAGCTGGTAAGGACAAATTGTCCATTTGGTGAAAAGTTTTGCTTTAGTTTGATGCTATAACCTGTGCCAAATCTATTTGATAATGCATGGAATAAACTGAATAAATTGTGCTTTTGACTATTTTATGGTAGTTGAAGGTTTGCCTTCGTGATCCATGTTTGAGCCTTTTTTACAAACTTGCTGGTGGTTTTGTACAATCAAATGTTATTTTTATCATCTATTGTGTTTGGTTATTTACCTCTTTCTGTTTGGTCTTTTTGGCATAAATCTTTTTTGTGTATTGAACTTATATAGTGCCGTTCAGGTAAATGTTTATGTATTTTGGAAACAAGTCTCTTTTGTCCTTTCAAGCAGGGTATCCCTCGAAATGTCCTTATGATTGATTAACAATAACGTTTCTTATGCCATTCTGTTACAAAAGAAGCAGCTGTTTCTCTTAGATAAAACTGCATCCATGGCATAATTGAAGAGATGAGCTTTTTGGAAATGGAGGACCAACTAAAGCTGTCTCTAAGGAAGTGACTTCTCTTTATATGTGTAGGATAGAGGATCTGGGCAACTTAGACTAAGTACTGTAGTATTTTGACATTTTATCTTCTAGCCTATGACTTGCAACTTCTGCTACTTCCTTTGATGGTTTTATTGCAAGGATTGCCATATGTTTTACCTTGAAAGGAATCATTTCTTATTCGATTCTTCCAATTCTGTTGGTACCTTGTTTTCTTTCTCTCAGGAACCCACCAGACCGGCTATTCCAATTCTTCTTGCAGTAGGAGCCGTTCATCAGCACCTTATTCAAAACGGGCTGCGAATGTCAACTTCAATAGTAGCTGATACTGCTCAGTGCTTTAGTACTCATCACTTTGCGTGTTTGATTGGATATGGTGCAAGGTCTTATTTCTTTCTTATTGTCAAAATTATGTAACTGAAGCTGTCATTTTCTCTTGCCATGCTAATTAAACCAGACTAAAACTGGTAGTATTAGAATCTTTTATTTTAAATTCGATGCTGATTCCTGTTGTTGCTTTAGTTAGGTGTGGTTATAAATGATAGTAATATCCTGTGTTTTGGCCGAGTCAGAGTATAATATTCCAAAGCTTCTATTCGAACATGGGATATACTTCCCTTAACCTCTAGGAACATCAGAGGTGCTATTTGTTCCTTAAAGAATTTCTTTTTTATATACTAAAGGAAACTTATTTTCTTAATTTTAAATTTTAAAGGAATTTAAAGTTTCTCACAATCTTTTAAGAAATGAACACATCCATAGATTGTAATTTAGTGTTATTGCCATACATGCCCTTGTTTGATTGGCATGAAAACATCATTATTATTCTAAGCTATCATAATTGTATGTGAGTGTTGCCATTGTTTACGGTGCCATAACTTTGATTGTTTAAATGTTCTCTTCAGTGCTGTCTGCCCATACTTGGCCTTGGAAACATGTCGGCAGTGGCGTTTGAGCAGTAAAACTGTGAATTTGATGAGAAATGGAAAAATGCCTACTGTAACAATTGAGCAGGCTCAAAAGAACTTCTGCAAGGTTAGTACCTCGACTTTTTTTTTTTGTTATGGTATTCAAATTTTGTAATTGTTCATAAATTGCAATTCAGTGGCTTGTTTTTGTAAAATATGAATTTTCTTCAACTTTTATTATTGTAAGGTTTATAATTTCTTTGCAAACTTATACTACCTAAGTACTATGTTGAAATCATTTTTAATTGCTAAATCTAAAATTGGTCTTTTAACTTTATGTTCAATAATTCTCTCTATTAGTTGTAAGTACTTCTGATGGACTTTCTTGCTGATTATTAAAGGTTGAAGGCTATATGGAGTTCACTAAGTTATTCAACTCTCTTTCTTTCTATATTTGTCTTCGACAAAAGTTACGCATGATTCTTCCAATTAAGATTGTCATTCTGGATGGAAAAATAAAAAGCTGAATGCTTCATTTTATTTCATGGATAGAAACAAGTTTGGCCTATGATTGATCCTAATCGTTTTGAAATTTAAGAATATATCAGTGTAGCTTTTACCTTCATAAATATGATCACCCTGCATTCTACATTTGTGTATGAGCATAGAGCATTGATTGTTTTTGGCTATTCCAGGCAGTTAAATCAGGTCTTCTCAAAATTCTTTCAAAGATGGGAATCTCCTTGCTTTCTAGGTACAATTTTAAGTTTAATGATATCTACGGTTTTAAGTTTTTTGGCAGTTCTCTAAGATGCCTTCTGATTGCTGCTTTATTTCCACAATTTGATCATTTGTTCCTGTCCTTTAGTTATTGTGGAGCCCAGATATTTGAGATTTATGGGTTAGGAAAGGAAGTTGTGGATCTAGCATTTTGTGGGAGTGTATCAAAGATTGGTGGAGCAACCTTTGATGAGGTATGAAACACTTCTGAAATTATAGGTTATGCTTTCCAAGTTTGTCCACTCATTTTTACTTCCATTATTGAAAATAGGGATTTCCGTTGCATGAATTTTCACGATTTTGGTAATAGATCTTGTCTTAAATCATATTATGTTTTTTAAGGTATTATTGAATGTAAGCTTTGTCACTTCTGCATTCCTTTATTTCTGATCCGACACAAGATGACAATTGCACGCATGCATATGCGTGCAAGGCATAATGTTAAAGAGTCACTGCCAGTAATTTCAGAGCAGCGCTTTCCCTTAATTAGGTGAATTCGGATGTCAAGAAAACTATATTTTTATTTGCGGCTGAATCTCTTGATACTTTAATTATTAATAAACCATGAACCTGTTTAGATGAAAGCATTATCAAAGCACTGGAAAAAGTATGTTATGCATTAAGTGAAGTTGATGTCTGTTGGTACATAATTTTCCTACTCACTTTAAGAGCCACTGTTACGGGTTCCACATTTGCTAAACCAGCTTAGCATTTATAGTTATAACTGGAAGAAAATTGTAGATGGGAAAATGGTGAGTCAGTTATTCGACTTTGGAAATAAGTGGATCGAGAATGATAATCTTCCCTCCGCATGCTTTTACTTTTAACTTTTGGAAGAGAAGCTGGTATCTATTGAACTATGGTGGATTACTTAGTTCCTTAAAAACTTTGACATCAAAGTGGTTATTCTTTGGACTGTTTCTGTTGTCTTTGTTCATTTTATCTTGTGAATCACTTCTTGCAGCTGGCAAGGGAATGTCTGTCTTTCTGGGTGAAGGCTTTTTCTGAAGATACTGCCAAAAGACTGGAAAATTTTGGATTTATACAATTTAGACCAGGAGGTATGTTGTTGCGACACTAAGTGCTAGTAGAAATTAGTTATAAATATTCTAATTGCAAAACCTGGTTTACTTTTAGTCAACTTGTATGGCAAAGGCTTAATCATGTGCTTGTGATCCATCAAGTTAATTAAAATTTCACTTTATTCTTACAGCACAATTAAACAGGTTCATAATTGGTATCATTGTTATTGGTATATTCACATTTGAATTTCAGTTAGGTGAATGCTATAAACTTGAGTATCTAGAGCAGCATCTATTTGTTATCAACTTTGAAAAAGGAAAAACTGACCTTTGAAAGATGGGTAGTCAATTAAACTTATTAACTGCTATACAAATAAGTTTCAAGTTTTTGCTACCATAGCACATAAAAACTCTCTACAAATTTCTTCCACCTTGGTAGAATGATGCATGGTCGAGAAAGAATTGTAGGAATTCTATGTATTGATTAATTGTTTAATTTAGTGTTCTTAGTTTTGTTGCTATTTATTGGTTGGTTTAGCTTTTATTAATTTACATTTTCTCTTAGACCATTTGTGGTTCTCACTAATTTAAGATCCTAGTTATTTAAGTATTTCTCTGAAGATTGGTCTATCTTTTCTATTAACAGGGGAATATCATGGCAACAATCCAGAGATGTCAAAATTGCTCCACAAAGCAGTTCGCCAAAAGAATGAAAGTGCATATGCCATTTATCAGCAGCATTTGGCCAACCGCCCTGTGAATGTAAGTGCAAATGCTACACATTGGTTCTAGTTCTTGTGAATTGCAAAATTGTTCCGCCGTCTGTAATTCTAAGCATGGTGGTTTATTGGAATCTTTAATTCAAATTAGGTTCTTCGCGATCTTCTAGAGTTCAAAAGTGAGCGTTCTCCAATTCCTGTGGGAAAAGTTGAACCTGCTTTATCCATTGTTGAACGCTTTTGTACTGGTGGGATGTCACTGGGAGCTATTTCAAGGGAAACACATGAAGCAATTGCCATTGCAATGAACAGAATTGGTGGAAAATCTAATTCTGGAGAAGGTGGTGAGGTATGCAGAATTTTCTCAAATTGAATTTATCCTGCTCATTATTTGATGTATCATGTGAATCATGAATTGTATTTTGGGGAACTTACAACTTAAATGATATTGTCATCTAGGATCCCATTCGCTGGAGCCCGCTAACCGACGTTGTTGATGGGTACTCTCCCACTCTGCCACATCTTAAAGGCCTCCAAAATGGCGACACTGCTACGAGTGCTATTAAGCAGGTCAGAACAGTGAACTTGTAATTATGAATCAATTTGCAACTTTTTCTGCAAGATCTGGGGACTATGCACTTAGTAACCACAGAACCTGGCTGTATGTTCTTTTGAACTAGTTAGCCCAAAGTCTAGTTTTCTGCTTTCTTTTGTTTTTTGTTGAACATTGCCTCAGGAAATCTGGTTGCATCCTTTTTCAGGTTGCTTCAGGACGTTTTGGGGTCACTCCGACATTCTTGGCAAATGCCGATCAGATAGAAATCAAAATTGCACAAGGGGCCAAGCCTGGCGAGGGTGGCCAATTGCCTGGAAAGAAAGTTAGTGCTTATATTGCAAGATTGAGGAATTCTAAACCTGGGGTCCCACTCATATCTCCACCCCCACATCATGATATTTACTCCATTGAAGATCTTGCCCAATTAATCTATGATCTTCATCAGGTGCTTAATGCCTCTCCTTTAAACTCTTCCTTTATATCTATACACTTGCCCATTGAATTTTGATCACTGTGATCTGCTGATTAAGTAGGTCAATCCTAAGGCTAAGGTGTCTGTAAAGCTGGTGGCAGAAGCTGGGATTGGCACGGTAGCTTCAGGGGTTGCAAAGGGTAATGCTGATATTATACAGGTACTTATGATATGTTGTCTATATCCTTTGATGTTTAGAATAGTGATTGTCATCTTAATCTACCAGCTGTTGGAAGATCTTCCAAATTTGTTGATTTCTGGGTAATTTGTCGGTGGTTTTTCTTTCTCAATTGGTGTGCAGGTATCAGGACATGATGGAGGAACAGGAGCCAGTCCAATAAGTTCCATTAAGCATGCTGGTGGTCCATGGGAACTTGGAGTTACAGAGACTCATCAGGTTTAAATCTTGTCAATTTAATGTTTCTCTTAATATGCTTGTATGAATTCTGTATACCTTTTGTTTAATACTACTCTTTTACAGACTCTTATTGAAAATGGACTCAGAGAAAGGGTAATTCTTAGAGTTGATGGGGGCTTGAAAAGTGGAGTTGATGTCATGATGGCTGCCGCTATGGGCGCTGATGAGTATGGATTTGGTTCTATTGCAATGATTGCTACTGGATGTGTTATGGCTCGCATTTGCCATACAAATAATTGCCCAGTCGGTGTTGCCAGTCAGGTAATAATGATGCTCAAGCAAAGCTCATGGATTTTGTAGTGGATGCTGATACATTTGGTAATTTACGTTTTTAAAATAAATTCACTTCAGAGAGAAGAACTGCGTGCTCGTTTTCCTGGTGTCCCTGGTGATCTTGTTAATTACTTCTTGTATGTTGCTGAGGAGGTATGTTTCTGCAATCCTTTATTTTCTTTGATGATGCAATTTCCATTGTCTTAATTCTGACTTCCCAATCATATTTTTTATCATGTGTCGTACTTGTATTTGCACTGCATGTTTTTTGCATTTATTAGTACTTCATGTTTTTGCCAGGTAAGAGGCATGCTTGCACAACTGGGCTATGAGAAATTAGATGATATAATAGGACGGACAGAGTTATTACGACCACGAGACATTTCCTTGGTCAAAACTCAACATCTTGATCTCAGCTATATCCTCTCGGTACGTGTTTAAAAACAAGTTTTCCTGATGAGATTTCACTGTTGTTGACTTTTCTGTTTTCATTTACAAATTGACTTGTGTTGTTCTTTCCAGAGTGCTGGACTAGCAAAATGGAGTAGCACTCAGATCAGAAATCAAGAAGTTCACGCAAATGGTCCCGTTTTGGATGATGTTCTCCTTGCAGATCCGGAGGTAAGAAGTATAAAATTTTTCGCTAATACTGATTTGGTCATGGATTATAATATTTACATTGTCATATAATGCAAAATGTCATTATGTTTTGTTGAGTAGCTTGGTCTACTGATCATTCTTAGGGCATGAATCTGAAACTGTCAGAAGCAATGTTGTGAAAACCAGACTGGACCGGCCGGTTCGATTGGGTTAACCGCGAACTGGTGGTCCTTCCAGTTTTTCAAGAACCCCAAAAATGGGTTGTTTACATATTGTGGGACCGGGCGGTTTTCCCTGGTTTTGAGTGAACCGGGCAAACCTGCCCCGGTTTTTCTGGGTCAACTCGGGTGTGAATATTTTGTTTTTTTACAGAATATTAATTTCACACGTAGTTGATTTGTGTTAAATTATTGTATCATTTTAATGTATCCAAATCCTTACATTGTGAAATAATTTGTATTTTAGGGTTCATAATATTTTTTTTCCAATTTTTTTTCATTTTTTATATTTTATTATTTATAAACTTAATTTACGGTCCAGCCCTGGTTTTGTGAACCCTTCTCTTTTCCGGTTTGAAGTCTGGTCTGGTTTTCAAGACCTTGGTCAGAAGTAGGTCTACATAATTTTAGCTGTTATTGATCAGTAAAGCAAATATCTAGTAAGAGATGCCAAAAAAGGGGCATCACCTACTGTACACTGTGTATGCAAGGGAATGCTATGTGCCAACTGTTCAACTACTCCCTACTGAAGTGAATGTTGCTAGTGGTGCATCAGTCTGAAGTCCATAAAACCTTGAGCCACACATCTTTTCGTCTCGAAAAAAAATTGGCAATCTATTAAAAATTCTGTTTTCCTCTTCTTCCACTTCTAATACCGTGAATGTAGCTTGGGTTGGCATTTATTGGGGGTGTGAAAAGTAAATCTGCAGGGTTTGTGAGACCCCATTCTGAACATTCTTAGCAGCTGCTTAGCTAATTGATCTTGCTAAGCATACAACATACTGCTACTCTTGAAAATTGTGAAATCAGTTTTGAAAATCTGCAATTATACGTTTAACATCCTCAAACAACGACCTGGATTTCTTGTCTTTGTTTATTTGTACACCATCGTCTATTACTAGTCCTCACAATATGTGTCCGATATTCAAGTTTTGTGCTAGTGCAGGCATTTCTGGGTACTTTGCTGCTTGAGGATATACTTTTAAAAAATAATGTTCTTCCTTCTTCCAGATTGTAGAAGCTATTGAGAATGAAAAAGTGGTCAATAAAACTGTCGAGATATGCAATGTAGACCGTTCTGTTTGTGGGCGTATAGCAGGTGTTGTTGCTAAGAAATATGGTGACACTGGTTTTGCTGGGCAACTTAACATAACGTAAGATTTACCTTCCTGAATACTAAGTGTTAATATTTGGGAGATGCATAAGCTACTTTAGTTCATGAAATGTACGAGCTAAATGAGTTTGCTTCATGTGTACAGGTTTAATGGTAGTGCAGGGCAGTCATTTGCGTGCTTTTTGACTCCTGGCATGAACATTCAGCTGGTAGGAGAGGCTAATGATTATGTGGGAAAGGTATGTTGATCGAATGCCAAATATATAATTTGTTTCAGGGTTTAAAAGTTTGTCTACACAGTAAAAAATTTGATTGTTTGGCGTACCCATAAATTCTTAATAAGTTTCTTCATAAGTTGTGTGGAAGTCATTTAGTCCTAAAAATTGCCCGTGTATTCAGCTATTTGCTATTTGGCTTCAACATTATTAAATGGACAACAGTAGAGGGATAAGGCAATTTTGATAACTTTGTCATTGAATCAATGTTTTCTGCCAACTATTGAGTCTGAGTAGTTGAACAATGTTTTCTGAAACTTGCAACTGTAACTGTTGCAAGGGTATGGCTGGAGGAGAAGTAGTTGTAATTCCCGTGGAGAACACTGGTTTTTGCCCCGAGGATGCCACTATAGTTGGAAATACTTGCTTGTATGGAGCAACAGGTGGCCAAATTTTTGTTAGAGGAAAAGCAGGGGAGCGGTTTGCTGTCAGAAACTCACTTGCTCAAGCTGTTGTAGAAGGCACTGGAGATCACTGCTGTGAGTACATGACAGGAGGCTGTGTGGTTGTTCTTGGAAAGTAAGTGTTTTCCCTTTACCTAGTATACTGGCATAAGTATCCTCACTTTGTTGCTTACCGCTGGCATAAATATTACATAAGGAGTAGTAGGATAGAAATGAAGTTTTTTATTGCCGGGCATAAACATTGATGCATATTAATTACTAGAGGTGGCAATTTCATGTTACATGTCGTGTCGAAAATGCCCAACGCTAACTGACCCATTTTTTAATCAGGATGTATTCATGTCGACCTACGGGTATTGAAGTTTTAACTTTTTCTTTTTTGACATTTTCTTTTTTGACAAACCACATATTTTAACCGTCGGAGGACACCACAATTTTCTGTCATTACATGGAATCCAGCTTATTGCTAATTAAATACTTTGGATCACCTTATTCACAAATTAACGATAGCCAAACTAATACAAAAAATAAAACATTATATACTCTTTCCCAAATAGATCTATTGAAGTTAAAACTAAAATATTAGTAAAAGTAAAATCAATAGTTCAAAAAGTGATGATCTAATTTAACAACCTAGGGCTAGACATGACTCTAGTGGCCTTCATCCTCAACAATACTCAACTCCTCAATATATTGTCTCCTAAGTAAGTTTCATAGCAATTTTTTTCTTTTTGACATTTAAATTTTAATTAAAAACAAAAAATTAATTGTGTTAGATGCTTATTTTTTAGGTCAACCTCCAACAACCCTGTGAATCCGTCCTATTTATTTTTGTGCCCTGTTACTAGCTTCACCTTGGATTGGTGTCGTGTTGGCGGGTCATGTACAATATTGCCACCCTTAATAATTCCCTAGTTCTTTTATTCCTTTGTGTATTTTGTTTTATTGCATAAATCTATATATTTAGACATCAACATGGGTGTGTTAATCATCGAAAACTAGGAATTCCGTCCAAAATTAAGGTTTTTTGGTAATCTGGTAGTAGCTACACAAATAAAATTGCAAAGCACATCCCAAGTAAGCTGTTTTGGTTAGTTTTGTGATTCTTAGCACGGTCATTTAAGTAAAAGCACTTGCCCAACCATGAGGCCAGTTCCTTCTGGTATATGGTTTAATCAATGGCATTGGCAAATAGTTTATACACGTGATGTACTTAATGGCTGATAGTTGATGGGCAAGGGTTAATTTGTTTTGGTCTTGTAAAATGAAAGGAATGGTTTGAATTTTGGGTCTTCTTGTGTCATGGCAGAGTGGGGAGAAATGTAGCTGCTGGTATGACTGGAGGTTTGGCTTACATGCTTGATGAGGATGATACTTTGATGCCCAAGGTATGTATTGAAACAATCTCTCTGGTATGTTCCAGTCACTTAAGCTAGTTATGGGAAAATGCATCTCACAAATCTTGTGAGATCTTTTATGGCGGTAATCATTTTCTGTTTATTTCATCCCTAAGTTCAATAGTGGCAGTTGAATTGCCTGTAAATACTGTGGACGGAGAATACAGCCAATATTTTGGTTCAGTGCTGGAATGGAAGATTGTCCTTTCTCGGGATTTAAACTGGGAGCCATATATTTCTATTTGAAATTTCTCCTTTTTGGCTGTTGAACTCTCAATATGACTGACAGTAGTCTGCTCTTTAAAACTAGTGATAGATTGTTTAGTAAGCTTGTGAAAGTGCATGTGCAGTAGCACGTCTTGTGAAAGTGCACATCTTTTCTATTTTTGGGTAGGCCGATCACTTTTTCTCTTCATTAAGTAATTATTACTGAGCAAATCCCAATGCTGCCTTGTGACTTAAAATTTAGTCTCTTTTCCTATTCCATTGTCACAGCTTAGTGTTGTGTATTCAAGCTTGGAAAACTGCTCATACATTTTCTTATGCTGCAAATGGATTGTTTTGTTGCTCTGCATTCAAGGCTGCATGTGGATCATCATTTTCTTTACTCAATTTGCCTTCTGCTAGCATATATTTGTCTTTTAGTGATTCGTTGCTGGGGCTCCTGGCTTCAACTTTTCCATTTGTTAACAGGTAAATAAAGAAATAGTCAAGGTCCAGAGAGTAACTGCTCCTGTTGGCCAGATGCAGCTCAAGAGCCTCATCGAAGCTCATGTCGTAAGTGTTGTAGATCAATTCACGGGAAATTTGCTCATTTTGAACTTTTTTTTTTTTAATTATGTAGATTCTATGTACACTTGTAAACTCCTGCATCTCTTGCTACATGCAATCTGGATTTCATTTCTCGAAGACAATGGTAGTATTGAAACATGTGTTTTGTTCTGTTGTAAGGAAAAAACTGGGAGCACCAAAGGCGCTGCTATTCTTAACGACTGGGACGCATACCTTCCTCTATTTTGGCAACTGGTTCCTCCCAGCGAAGAGGACACTCCAGAGGCTTGTGCTGCATACGAGGCAACAGCTGCCGGAGAGGTGTCATTGCAGTCTGCATAGTATAGCAATGTGCGTGTAGCCTCGTGGCCTGCAATCTACCCCCCCAAAAAGTTACACACCGAACTGTGCAGGGTCAAATTAAAGAACGCCAGTCTTGGATTCGCTAATTAGTGGTATCCAGATTGCTATTTTATCATGATGGGTGCGATGGGGTTGGTAATGGTAGAAAGATTACCATCTCCCCGGTTAGTGGAGACCTTGTTTCATCCACCCTCAAAACTCGAAAGCGTTCTGCTTCTCTTGTGTTATAGAATTTGTATAGGTGATTTGTGGCTCAAAATGTAAATGCAAGTCACTATAGCTTGTCCAGGTTTCCATTTTTAGTAATAAAAATGACTTTCATTTGCTGGTGATCTGGTCTATTACTCTATTTATAGAAATTTCTCAAATTTTTGATCATCTTCTTTTTCTTTTTTTTTTTTTTAATAAGATCTTGGAATGTACTTCCCCTGGTGTAGATTCATATAACACAACCAGGACTTGGCTACTTTCCTGCTTAAGTTGGTAACCAACAACACCTTCAAAAGAAATTGTATTTTAATAGTGTCTACCAAATGGTATACGTAATTCCTATGATCTCACCATCTGTCTGTCACTTGAGGAAGAAGAATATGCATCTGTCTTGGAAAGCAACACATTATACTGACACCTCTGAGCCTTCCTCCCTCTCGTTTTGTTTTGTTGTGCTGGGTTTCGATGGAATCAAACGCAAGCTAATGAATCCAGCCAGCCACCAACAATTCAAATATTCAATCAACATTGTCTCCCTATGTTCAACAATACAAAAAGTAAGTATGCTACAATTTACTAAAACAATAAAAAGAATCACCATCACCGTCAGTACCATCACGTGTACACTACCAATGCATGTCGTCAAATTGGACAGTGGATACAAAAACATTTCGTTATCCTACCTCTTCTCATGATGACTCTTTTACTCCTAGTTCTCGTCAGTTCATCGTTCTAATCGACGCATACAGCTACAATTCCGGTTGCTGCTGCTTCTCCATGATTTTTCTGTTAATATATGAGGCAGAAAGATACGTAACAAGAATTTAATCGATCTGAAGATTCTTCAGACAATAAAGATCTGGTTTACCACTTGGGAAATTATTTGGTATACGTCTTCTCCTTTACTGTGATTGGCTGACTTTCGTGCAGATGATGATGTTAGGGGATTGGGTTTCCCAGAATGTGCTTAAGCATATAAACATGTGGTCCGTTACCTTTTGGCCCTGTTTTTTTAAAAGAACATATACATATAGAGCATTTATATATTATGTTGCTGTTTGTTAGTCAAACCATATTTGTTGTGAGCATTGGTGTTAATTTGTTGAGGGTACAATCAATTAGATTCTTATTCTTTTTTTTTTTCCTGGTTTTACATACCGACACTTGAGCTCGAGACCTTCAGCTTGAAGAAGACGACCTCGTACCAGAGCTACAACTTGATTAGACTCTTGTAATAATGTTTTGCACACTGCTTGATCAATTTTAATTAGCTTGGTAGAAAATGGTTTTTTTTGGAGCTACTGCGCGTATTCATAATGTACTTAAAATTAAGAATTAGAGATTCATGTTTGCAGAAAGATAAATAACACACTACATTCTCAAGAATAAAAGCTCAATTGCTAGCAAAAAAATCCTCCCTCTACATTAATTATCTCTCTCAAGTACGTTGCAACAAAAAAAAAAAAGCTAGTTAAGTGATTAATCAATTATGATGACATTGAACAAGAAAAAGGAAAAACTGACAAAAGAATGAGAAAATAGAGCGAGCAAGAGTAGGAGGAGGTAAGTACATAAGTGGCACACGCTACTGCTGGTTGAAGATGACACAGAAAATTTCCAATATACAAGGTCCTATCAATAGCGCCCTTGATATATAGAGAGGACTCTGGATGATCCAATTTTCATCATCCTTCTTCAATCAATCAATTAATCCCAATAAACTTGCTCCAGAAATCATCAATATGCATGCAGGCCTCCTACAAAAGAAAAGAAAAGAAAGAAAGGAAAAAAAAAAAAAAGTCTTATTTGGGTGCATTAATATAGATCAACTACCAGCAATGCCAGATAAGTTTTGTCATGATAATTGTGAAAACGCCAGGACCAAAAGAAGAGACATAATAAAGATTGGCAGCAGCAGAATCAGTGAAGGTGGTGGCGGTAGTGGTGGCAGGAACGGTGGCAGAATAATGATGATAACACTGAGAAGAAGCATCAACACCAACATTATGGACGGATACTAATTTGTACTAGCTACTACTAACATTAAGCCACCCTTCACATGCATGACCCTGCAGCTATAGCTAGCTGCCTAGTAGCTTACTATTAACCAACCACAAACGAAAAAAGGGTAAAACCAATCAGAGTTAAAGTAAAGACACAGAATCATGAAAATCAATGGTGGATTGTTTGAGTGGTGAGGACTGAGAAGTGTGGTCAGGTCAGAAAGGAAAGGTCATTATATTGAGAGAGTGGAATGTAGGTTGGGGGAGTGAGCGATGAATTTTGGAGTGGAATATAGATGCATGTGAGGTGCCCTTCTCCCCCTCAAGCTTACCTTTACGTGTCTTGCCTCCACTGATTTCCAAAGGGTGAGCTCCATTGTCATTGATATGCTTCCATCTTTAATTAGATTCATGTTTTAAATTTTGTTCTCACATGATCTTCTCTTTATTGCCATTTTCCAAGTTAGATTTTCGAATTGGTTTTTATCTAAGAAAAAAACCTTCAATCGTCCAAGTGGTTAGCGATTTGGTTACGGTTAAGTGAAGTCTCGGGTCCGAGTCCTTATCTACGTGGAAAATACTATTAGGAGGCTCACCCACCATAACTAAGTACTTGAACTAGTCGAATCCGGATTTGTTGGGGCAAAGCTCCGCTCCGGCTACTGGATGGAAAAAAAATGTTTTCAGCAAATAATTCAATCTCCTAACTAATATGATATTGTTTTTAAGTGTATGCATGTTGTAACTTATGGTAATATAATTTTTTTTTATAACTAAGGAGGGCCACAAGCCCACAACCCTGATTCACATTAGATAGAGAAACATAAGAACGGGGTGACGGTACACTTCATCATCAAATAAAAGCCTGTTGTTATTTGATCAGGTGGTTCTGATAGCAATGTAATCCTAAAATACCATCCTAATTATTTGCAATGTTATCATTTAATAGGCGGTTCTGTCCTCGTTAAAATCAATCCACAAATTGTTTCCTAATAATGGCTAAAAAGAAGTTTAGAGTTCATATTTTATAATGGCTAAAATTATTGAATTTAACATTTCAATTGGTAAGAGAGAATGCCTGAACGGCCTATTTAATGCTTATTTTTTTTGGATAATGCAATATTAAACATGATTAGCAAAGCCCAATTATAGAGCCTAGACAGAAGAGGCCCAATGAATAAGCCTAGATGATCATCTTATCCACAAGAAATCTCCGAAACCCAATTTTCGTGTGACACATGTAGGCAGCCCAAATACATACCCGAAATCCACCAAAAATACTCACATTTATCCCCGTCCCCCGACAAGAAAAATACAAAGCCTAAATCTGTCATGCATTAGGAGCCCAGGAAAACCAAGAAGCACAATACCTCAACAACTTATATTCAAATGTGTGAAAAGTTTTGTTCGAGTTACTCTAGATGTTCATGGGCTAAGACTACTTGGGAAGGCCCAATTTTAATGACATGCAATGGCAGACAACGCCTTCTTTTTTTCTTTTTTATTTTCTTTTACAAGAACAATGCCATTTTTTTTTTTTAACTTCAGGAAACAAGTGCTCAACTATTTGAATCAACCACATAACAATGTGCACTGGATTGGCCCAAAATATTAGTGGATCCGATAAACTCCGAGCCCATAAACTGGACTACATAATGGCCCATGTAACCGAACAAAACAGAGGAGCCCATACTAACCAAGGTGTTTCCTGGGAAGCTCCACGATGGTCCCGAGACTCAGCGTTCCCCTGGAAGCTGCACAACAACCCTAGGACCCAAACTGGAAGCCCAATTCGAGACATCCAGCACTAGCACAGGACACTCCCTATGGCTTCCCTAAGGAAGCTCCACGGCCGCTCAAGGCGGGATCCTCACGTCATCCAGCTTCCCAAGCACAACTTGCTCAAGAAGCCATGACAGCTCCTTAAATCATGGCATAAAACTCCAAGTGTTGCCAACTCAAGGCTTGCTTTGAAATGACGCTACAGTGTATTTTGGCTCTATAAATAAAGAGTCCATATTTATGTACAAACTAATGACAAATTGGAGAGATGAATACAATTTTCATTTTCTCTCTATATTTTTTATATTTTTTCATATCAGGCTTAATGATCAATCCACCGAATTGATATTAATAATAATATATCATAAGGTGATAAAATGACCATTTATCATGTTTAAATCTTTGGATACACAAACCTATACAAATCCATGGATACATATATATAGCACTATGCATTTTCCTTAAAACAAATTCACTCTCTTGGAATTTGTCTCCACCATCAACTATAAAGAGTGTTATTACACATCCTTTTGTGGCCAAAGTAGCTCAAGCTCTTTGATTTATCTCTGCAGTTCTACTCACAAGGAGTGAGTTTCACCATAATTATTTTGTAAACTTAATGGTATATTTCATTCGCTTGGTTCTGCGGCTCTTTGTACAAGATGTTATTCTATAGTTTATAACACCAAACGTACACAGGACCACCTCAGGGAAAGGATTTGTTGTCGTGTAAGGACATAAGCTTCTGGCTCAAAGCGTCACACTCCAAGCTACAAGTTCCATTCATCTGTGATCATCAAAATCATAACAAACATGAATGAATATATGTAATTAAATAGCATAGGCTCCATATATTTTGCGACTTAATTAATTGTATGGTGAGACTAAAAGGAAAAGAATTCAAATTGAGCCAATAATTAAAAGCCAAGAAGAAATCATCAATACCTGAAGATGCAAACTGCAGAAGAGCATGTTCCCGAAGGATTCAAAGGAGGTACAGTTTAATGGGGCAAGGCCATCCTTCTCTAAGTTAAGAAAAATTTGTGACAAAGGGACTTTATGGACCTTGTGGGTGGAAATCTGAACCACAAGTTCCTTGTTACTGAGGCAGCTTGTGGATACCGCTGTTAATGATGAGCTCTTTGTTGGTGCTCTAATTCTTTGATTTTCATGAAGTATTCTTTCATCTCGCTTGGATATCTTTGATAAAAGTTCCTCTTTCCTTCGAACGAGCCTCTCCACTTGTTGTTGCAGCTCCGGTATGTACTTGAGCACCCTTGATACTGTGGCCGGTATGCTTGATTTTTTCTGTGGGGAACGTCATAATCATGAAACAAACTACAAAAATATTTAAAATAAATTTTCCATTAATTATTATACAAACTAAAGAGCCAATTAAAACAACCCTGATATTCCATTCACACTTATCTATTATTTTTCTCACCACCAATGGTGTTTCAATACGTGTCCTAAAATGCTACATCAATATTTTCTTTTCCCATTGGGTATCTGAGCCTGAATAATTCGGATTCCACTTTGGTACACCTAATTAATTATGGTGTGTGTGAGTCTCTTGCATCAATAACTCATACATGTGATAAAATATGTGACTCAATATATAAGTAGTACAAAAATAATTTGATATGATTTAGGGCTTTTTATCCCATGATTTATAATGTGCCAAAGGCACTTCTAGGTATGGATTTGAGTTTGTAACCATCGTGTATACATATTTGGATAGTCATAGGATAGCGTACCGTTTGATCTGAAGGGGGAAGCAAGGAGCGGAGGGAAGAGTACAGGTAGTTGATCTTCTTGCGACGATCACGTTCGCTAGCATTGTGGCTAAGCTTCTTCTCCACCACCTGCAGTTGCTCGCTGTTATTACTTTGAGGTGTAGTCAATGAGGGAGGGGATTGAGAGGAGTGATGATGATCATCATATTGAATTAGCTGCTGGATTTCTGATATTGGAGGAGGAGGAGGGAAATCTAGGAAAGGGTAGCCTGAGGATCCACTCTCTATATGATCGTCTCCAGGTGGGATATTGTAGTTGTTAGTATCATAGTAGCTTTGTTGATGATGATGGCTCATCGGGTCCTCTTGGGGCCATCCAAAGCAGGACCACAACGGAGGAGGAAACAGTGCACACATTTCTTCGGGCTAATTAAGCTTAGCTACCTTGTGTGTCTCTTTTTTCTTTGAACTGATTGTGGGTTATACTTAGTGTCTGGTATTGAGGCAATTCAGATGATCATCATTGTGTGTATATATATATGTACTAAGTCATGCACTGCCATGTCTTTGGTTTAATTAAAAATAATATATTTCCTAATTTTAAAACCAAGTTATAATTGGAAAATGACATTTTACCTTCCAAGAATTTTTTTATTTTTGTTCCTTCTGTTATTCTTTTGATAAGCAGAATCTCTTATGTAGCTATGATTGATGAAGCATTTTTGTTCTCACTTGCATGATAAGAAAAAGAGGAAAGAAAGAAAGATAAAGCAGTGCTTCCACTTGATAGCTTTATTTTAACTTATTTATCCTCGATCACATTATGTCATTGTTGCTGTATTGTATACACTCATACTAAACAACCATTGAAATGATCGATAGTTCCATTCACCAAGAGGTCATAGTTGACGTACGACGACATGGAGATTGGCATCTTATCCAAACAACAAAGAGTGGTATTAAATTTAAAGACAGTTATGTAACTAAAGATGGAACATAAAGAAAGTAATTAAGCAACACAAACTAACTAGTAGCATATATTTGGTTCTAGAAGGAAATGATGGGAGAAGGTTTAATTAAAAAATAGGGATGTCGGGAGCGGCAGTAAGGCATAGAGGTGAGCGTGGGGATTGCATGGCATACACGAGGCATGGGGGGGATTAGATTATGGGGAACGCGTGCTTCCCCTACTCCTTTGTATTCAAGACACGAGCATGTCTCGTGGAAACCTTGCACTTACTTCCACTTGCCTCTCCCCCTTCCCTTCCCTCCACCCTCTTCAACCCACCACTCCTGTATACTTATATATAATATTGAATAATATACGTTCATTCTTTTGTACTTAAGATAGGAGCTAGCTAGCCAAGTCAAATTCACTTCCTCATCCTGAAAAAAAAAAAAAAAAATACTCATCAATGTCCAGGCCCCATCTCCTACTACTTATATCTTGGTATTAGACTTTTTGTACGAAGTCCGGGAGAGAGAATTTTCTATGGAAGAGACCGTCCACCATTGCAATCACCTTAATTGGCTGGCTGATAATAAAGCGTGATATATGGCTATTACAGTAAAGAAAAGTATATAATGACAATATTGGTGCAGACTGAAGGTCGCTACTTCGAGTCTCAATTGAAACTTGTAATAGATTTTATTGGGGGAATAGTAATATTTTGATGAATGGGGGAATTAGTAATAATATTAATTACAAGTAATTCATCAAACAAAAAAAAAAAATACAAGTTGAGTGAAGAGATGTTTACATCCAAGCAATGAAGGGCAAAGCTATGAAAATCCCCTATCTTAGCTGATTCCGTTCCCCTGAACTGAAACAAGCTTCGACTCAATACCAACTTTGGAACATTTTTTTTCTCTATAACATTGAAACAGTGTTGCATTCCCAAACTATGACAAAGCTAAGAAGGCTAAGCACTCATGGCTTTGAAATTTTGAAAGATTAAAAATCAACTTTTTTTAATTCTTGCTGATATCTTTCAAATGAATCTGTACAATTACTTGGTTCAATGAGAGCAATACTCTCTATCAAGCAGTAGAAATATTTTCACTTTCCGATATCTTTTGAGGAACAACCATGTCTGTCACCCTTTCTAATTCGATCAAACTGCTGATATAGATCGTTCCCCTTCTCTTCTCTGCTGACATCGATGAAGAATATCTGTTGATGAAGTGGTTGGCATATTTTACTCGTATATTCTTGATAGTCTGCATAAGGTCTTTGTTATTGGTGGTGGGAGAACAAAAACATTCCTCCTAATATCTATCCTGTTATAATCTTCATATTTTAATTCTATGTTTTTGCATCTTTCTAAACTTTAAATCAAAATTAATCGAGTTCTATAAATTAGAATATACAACTGATCTAAACTAAATGATATACGAAGCCTTCAGCAACCACCCGAAACAAGCACAAAGCTATTTTGAAATACATTGTAAAAGTCAATTAACAGATTCTTTATAAATCCTTTTTCCTTGTTAGAGAGATATATTCTAAAGGACTGTAAACTCATCAGACTCAGATAGTCAATGTCGTGAAAATCAGGAACGCGCACGCAAGGAGAGGAAATGAAGCTCGAAAGCAGTCACACACACGAGTTACCAACATAAGGCTCATTGCTCATTTCAACGAGAGAAGAAACCAAAATAAAGAGAAAAAGCATAAGAATTTTTCTTTTATCTTTTGCGCGAAAAGAGCACATATATGATATGAAAAGCCCTTCTCAAGAGCCAAGTTAGTATGACAAAAAATTGCATGGTTATGAAGTGAAAAAGATATCAAACTGAAAAATCGAAATAAGCACAAGACACATTTACCATCGACCTCTTCCACCCCCTCTGCCACGGCCCCCTCTTCTACCGCCCCCTCCTCTACCTCCCCATCCTCTACCACCCCCTCCTCTACCACGACCTCTAAACCCTGACCCAACTGACTTCAGCCCTAAAGACTGCACTCCTCTCCTCTTGTCCTTCCTCTCCGGTTCTTTATCCTCCTTGTCTTCCTTGTAAGTGGCATTGCTTCTAGTGATGAAGGAGATCTCTCGCGATCCCCCTGGTCCTAACTTTATATTTTTGTGGCCAATAGAAGTTTTCCGGTCCTCTTGAAGAGCTGATACTCTCTCCCCTAAAGGAAGCGAGTCCTCCTCGGCTAGTGATGCATTGTTCCAGAACGCCTCTGCATGTCTCTCATCCTTGACTTCGTATAATCTTTAACAAGGGATCAATAAAACGAACAAATTAGTACATTACCACATTAATTTAAAAACCAAAAAGCCAAACTTCTTCACGACATGACAGATATGTCAATTTCCATACATAAGACTTGGACTTCAGCAGCAGCCATAATTCCACATAACAGGTTCCAAACATCTTACCTCGGAACTCGTAATTTCTTTTTCATTCGACTCGTGTCATTGTCAGGCTCATCTTCTGATGCGAGGGATGCTGCTGAGACATCGGAATCACTAAAACTCTGATCTTCATCATCTACGGGTTCAAAATGCTCTTCTACCAAGGAGCTTTGTTTCGTTGAAGCCAACGGATGCAAAGCCAAGTACTCTGGCGATGTCTCATCAATTTCAAAGTCCTGGACAGAACATATAACAAAGGATTTCATTTTGATGCAAAAGGTTAAGGTCTGAAGGAAGAAGTATTGACGGTCACACCAAGTGGCAAATAGAGAAACAATGCAAGAAACCATGGGGGATATTATTTTTTCATCCCACTGGTATCAAAACCAAGACAGTAATCCAAGGACTTAAACATGATCGAATTGCTAAACTTTCAAATTTTTGTAAGAAATTCGAAACTTTTTGCTTAATTTTGACAAATAAGAACCAGAATAAAAGAAAAATCAACAGTTCACCAACTTAGAAAAAAGTACGAAGGATTAAAATGCAAATTTTGCAAACCAAATGATGAGATTGCAGATGGCATGGTCACAAAAGTCTACACAACATAAAATTATTTGGCCAGCCAAGGTTTATTCTTAAGCAAATATTACTTTTTGATGCAAACAAAGCCACAAAATACTTTTGGCTGTCAAAATTGAAAATTCTTTTCCAACAGAGAGTTATACAAAGGCTGGTTACACATCGTTCTATCAAAACAGGTTATTGTCAAATACAACTTTATTGCCAAAAGTGCACTATCATAAAGAGGAACCGAACCTAAAAAAGCCACCAACTTTCCCTACAACATAACTATAAGAGATGATATACAAGGGCAAAAGCTTTCTGAAGCCATACATTTTTTTAAACTCAATAATGATGATGGCATGTTTGAACTTTAAAGTAATCGATCATTATAGAAACATGATCACCAAGAGCATAAAAACAAAAGCTCTGTAGTCAACAATCAAAAAGTAGCGCAACCAATTTTTTGGTAAACAGTACCTTATCTTCAAACAACAGTGCGAATCTTGGATCTGTCATGATATCAGGGCCAAGTCCTTTCTTTTTCTTAGAGGCCTTCTTGGCTTCTTTTTCATCAGCATATGTCTTCTCATTTTCAGCAGCTTCTTGTTCCAGGATAGTTTCCGCAAGTTTTCTGTTAACTTTAGGCAGCCGTTTCTTTAACTGCAGGAACAGAATAGTTAGAAGAATTAAGAAAAATAGTCTACAGACCCATTGCACTACCATGCCATGAATGAAGAACGTAACTCCACTCGAGTAACAGGTAACAGAATAGGCAATAAAAACACAGGAAACAACTTATTTTTAAGAAACAAAATGCAGACCGTAATTCTGCCGCTACGCTGCTTTTCCAGTTTCTCTTGTTTCCACTGCTCTATGTATTTCTCAAATCCAGCAGGATCTACTGTTGCTTTCACCTGCATACAAGCCCTTGTGAGTACATGATATAATAACTAATTTCATTTGCAGAACTCTAGTGTTGAAGTTAATTTTAGCTCTAAATAGAACTAAAATGGAGAAGCCTTGAATGATTTACTTCAAAAATAAATTTTACACCAGAAAACGGGGTAGTGAGGAAAAAAAGCCAACTGACTTCATACAGAAGTTAAAATTCAAAAAACTCGGAAAAAAAAATGTCACAACATCAATATTGGACAAGAATAGCATTAAAGTAGATACACTGCATTCTCAACCTTCAAATAACGTCACCCAGTTTTCCAATCTATTCTAGTCTCCTTCACTCCCTCAATGTCATTCAGCAGGCAACAGAAGAGAATATAGAGGTAAAATGGCAAAAAAAAAAAAAAAAGCAGGCAATGCAGTACAAAACTAAAATGTCTTTTTAGAGTTTTTTTTTCACTTGCAGAATCCTGCAAAAAAAATTGTGTGTTTCTATAGAAATTCAGTAGATAACACAGGGATTTTATTAACTGAAATAACAGAGATTTCACAGGGTTTCACATACAAATACAACCATCTGGAATAGAAACCTTACCTTCTTGTACAAACCATAATTAATAAAGAAGCCGTGCATGCAGGCTCTGAGATAATTGGTGCCTATGAGATGCGTCAAATTCAAGGTCTCAAGTTCTTCTTTCGTCAAAAACTTATAATTATCATATATGGTAGTTTGTGAACCCTCCTCCATCTCCTCCTGAAATTATTGACATAACAGCATTAACAATAACAAAAATCTCTACAGAAAAAAGCAACAAAATCAGTGTCTTGATGAAACCACACCGTCAAATTTTCAAGATCTGGGACCCATTTAGGAGCAGGGCCCAATGAAGGTATGAAATAAGAAGGTATCTGGCCACTGTCCAAGGCCAGTAATATCAAGCCAGTATTCTGGATGACACATATGTCATTTATTTTTCCAGCCGTAGGTTCAATGCTTGTCATGCCATCTCCCTGGTGAAGAAAGAATAAAATAATCAATAGAGATTCCACATACGATAATTTAAAGCGAATACTATCTCAGAGTTGATTCTCATACCAAAGTCCAAAGTTATCCAATCAAAGGAATTCACAAAAAATTGCTCATATATGTGAGTTTATTTTTTTAATATTGACTGGAAATAAGAAGTTCCCATATCATGAAAATGTCAAATGACAAACAAATCCAGAATAGCTTTGAAACACGCTGATGATGAGATCAAAGCCAATGGAAAGGTACTTACGAAAACAATTTTAAGGTTCTGAACCTTTAAGAAATAAAAATTCCATAAAATAGCCTTTCTTTCTTGCTTGCAGTACACAGACACTACCTCTTTAGGGTAATAGGTATCAAGCAATAATATGTTTCAAAAAGGACAAAATATGAGTTTAAGAAAAATGATATTCCTTACCATCTCAGGATCCCATATTCTGACAACGTGATTATCTGTAGTAATAATCTTTTGCCGATCAGAATTGGGAGTACGATGCCACCTAATGTCCAAAATTGGGCTCCCATACCTGTATAGTGAAACAAAGCATTTCCAAGAACAATAAGTTGAAAAACTCAAATCAGGTCCATGCAGAAAACCACAGCCACTTATGGGGAAGGCTTACATATGATCCTTAACCCGTATAGGATGAGAAGATCGCATGTCATAAAGCAGCACCTGCAAAATTAATAACAAAGTAAAGAAAATGCTTAAAAAAATAGAACAACTGCAAATGAATTGTACAGAATATTAATAGAGGGCAGAGACTCGAGACCATTCAGCTTGGCAGCAAAGTGCATGCAAACATTTGGATAAAATTCCAACCTACAAATAATGTTTCGCCATCAAAACCATTCATTTCACTATTGACTTCTGTTACAGTTGATTTGTGATCCCAAAGAGAGGGAAGGGAACTTCAACATGTGGGGTTCTCTAATATGGTAATACTAATTAAACACTATAAATTTTTTAAAGATATTATGTAAAAATTCCTTCTTCTATTGGCTGACTTTACTATTAGCCAACTTTGGAAATACTCCAAAACCATATAACAGAGAAATCATCCTCTAAACACAGGTCAGCAACATTAATGTCAATCTTCAAGAATTAAGGAAAATTGAAGTATATTGCAGGTACGTCCAACTCCTTCAGGCTTCCTCTTGGCGACACCAAATCTCATTACATGTTTAAAAGACATTTTACAATCTGGTACATAATTTGAAATCAATGATATTGTGCGATAAAGATGCTGAAATTCAGGATAACACAAATGATATATAGCAGGAAATTAGGATAAAACAAGAAAGGATGTTTTAAATTCTTTTGACACATCTAATAGTAGTGATATAGATAATACCTTGCCACAGCTACTACCAACAGCCATCAAAAAGCCCCCATCTTCATCAAATTGTAATGCAGTAACCTCCTACAAATCCAATAAGTAAGATAGTAATTTAGTAATATACAAACATCTAATATACAATCCACAAGTTCCCAGACAATTATGGATGCTCAGATATGAAGGGTAACGCACAGACATAAAGGACGCAATATGCCATCCTATTCTGCATTAACAGATGAATTTTGGAAGAAAGATTTATCAACATGTGTGGAACCCTGTCTCTCCATCCCGTTAAGACCAAAATAAGTCAAATATGAAGCCTCATTTTCCAGTAACCAGTGCTCTCCTCCGAAGAACAGAGTAGAAACAATACACAGATGGACAGCTGATTCAAAAATTCCACTCTAAACTTCAAAATTCTCGACTTTACAGCCTATATCCAGATGGCAATTATCAATTAAAGAAGCACGCAATAGACAGCTGACAGAATACTTCAGCTTCAAATTCAGATATATAGTCATTGAGTAGAAGAAAGGCCTCTACCATATACTTGATACAAATAATTTCAACCTATCTGCATCCAGAGGCAGCAGAATTACCTCGTCAGCATCACCAGCAGGTACAACGGCATTAATTCTGCCAACAGAAGATTTCATCCTCATGTCAAAACATTCGACAGCACCATCTTCTCCTCCACAGGCAACCAACCCATGAAGCTTGCTGAAATTGGCAATGGAAAAAAAGACATTGATTAGCAACCAACCAACTGCCAATAAATCCACACATATATTGCAAAAAGAATTAAGATCATATTCAAATCAAACCTTCGGCAAACTGTATTTAGGGCAGGTGATTGCGTACTGAGTGAAGACAGAAACCGTCCCTGAAAAGAAAGTTGATTGTAAAGATTCTAAGATAAAATATAAATAACTAACAATTAGGCTTTATGAGGCAGCGAGATAATCTGCAAGATAATTCTCTAGAAAGCTTTTAACAGAAAACTCTGATCAAGACTTGAATTTACAGAAACACATGGGCACATGCATCAAGGAAAAATTGCATGCATATGTCATCTAAATTATGAAGCTTATTACACAAAGGAAGAAAAGCGTAGACAGCTCTAGATAATGACAGTAGATAAGCATTTGAAATGGCATCAGATATCGTTTTCACCCATGCAACCGCTGTATACATAATTGATACATACCTATCTCTGTATGTGCATCAGTATTGCTGATCTAATTCATAATTGATACCTAGACACTTAAAACTCTGACCGTGACAGAAGAATATCTGCCATGAATAAATACAGGTCCGAGAGGAGCATCCTTTACATGGTTTCTGTAGCTTCCCCAAAGAGCTTCTAACAACTACTATGTCTACTTGTAGCAGTGATATGAAAATTGTTACTTTTTGCAAACATAAAATGACCTGTCCACTTATATTAAAAGTTCAAAAATCAAAACAGAATGATCTTTTACCAAATAATAAACAGCTACAGAGATGAGTGATGACCACCGAGTCACTGACATGCAAGGCTGGTGTACTTATTCACACAAATAGAGTATCCCAGTGAAATACTTCTTGCTACCAAAACTTTATTTGCAACTCGTTAAATCTCAAAGTTGTTTCCAGTGTGAAGAGGATGTGTACAAGTAATAGTATCCCATTAAAAATCAACGAAACTACTAGCCAGAGAAAGAGAGAGAGAGAGAGAGAGAGAGAGCAGAATATGCTTATTTAACTTAAGCACCTGTTCCAAATTAATTCGATACAAATCTGGAGAAGAAGCAGCACAAAGCAAGTCACATGACCAGCAATCATAAGCCATATCCCTACCCATTCTGCAAAAGGCAGATGCAAAAAGAATACATGTTAGCCAGCTAGCTTATAATCCAGAAAGGGATTGTCAAGTAGAGCAAGTCCAGCTGGAAAATAAATCCATTCAAGACACAAATAACAGTTCATCTAGATACTTCACAACAACAAAAGTAAATCCAGTCAGAAGAGTTTTCTACACTTGTAGAGATAACTAGTGAAGTGAATGAGAAATAATCTTCAACTAATTCATTTCATGAATATAAACTTCATCTCATAAACCTTTCTGAGGCAAATCCCAAACCATATCCGTTTAGCATTTCATAGGGGCCCATAAAAAATTCATTAACAATTTGAGCATTGTCGCGTATTAATTTCCCTGGTTTTCGAAAGCTAAATCTTAGGATCAAGGGAAGAGACTGCCAGTATCATCACAGCAAGGATAGGACAACCATCAAGAACAAAGTAAATAACTAAATAGCACTAAGTACAATAGAAGATATAAACGATGAGGAATAAGGAGACAAAAGCAAAGAAGGAAAACCTCGGAATCCGTAAAGTGTAATGCTTTCCATATTTTGCATGAAGGCTAACAGAACGATCAGCGCAAAGGAAAGCAAGTTTTGAATAGTCATCACCCAATATCTGTATCAACAACAAACCGCACAGTGACAAACAAAAGGAGAGTATGCCTTGCAATAGCGAGACTGAGAGAAAGGATTCTATGAGACCTGAAAATTGACAATCTCAGAATCCAAATGTCTCTCGAACTTCATGGATAGTTGTCTGAGCTCATAAACTTTGACCTGTGGCGGGTATATCCCTGCATTTTTATTTTGATTTTGATTTTTGTTTGGATGGAGGTTAAACACAAACTCAACAGGAATTAAACTAAGGAAGTGATAAAAAAGAGTAGTAGAAAGAGAGGGTTTTGAGGATGAAGAACCTGAGGCAATAAGGAATTCTCCATCAGGGGTTGCTTTAATTTTGCTGGTGGCGGTTTGGAACCATAAGTCTTGTATCAAATCCACTCTCTTCTGATAATCTAAAGCACAAAAGAACCAAAATTCAAGCTTGCTTTACTACTATCATTACTAGAGTACCAAATTTTTTTATAAAAAAAAATAATAATAATAAGGAGAAGAGTAAGGAGAAGGGAAGTACTGGGGTCTTTGCGAAGAGCTCGTTGCTTCTTGGGGTCGAGCCAGGAAGGGAGGGAGCGTTGCTGGGATGAGACCATGTACATCTTCACTCCGTTTATGGAGGTCGACTTCAAGTTCCCTCCTCCCGCCTCCATCTTCTTCTTTTTTTTTTTTTTCTTACTCTTCTTTGGTTTTCCTCTTTTCTTCTTCTTTTTTCTTACTTTTTTACTTCCTTCTTCTCCTTCAAGGTCTCTCTTCCCGGGAGAGAAGAAGTTGCTGTTGGTGTTGGTGGTGGTGGTGGTGGGTTTTGTGAGAGAGTAAAATGGTCTCTCTCTCTCTCTCTATATATATATATCCTTGTCTGAATTACAGTTGCTTCCTCCTCGCAGCCGCAACGGTTGCTCTCCCGCCGCCCCGGTAGGGTTTAGGACTGGTTTTAGGGATTTAAAACCCGTTTTGGGCTCACAGGCTTTTTCTCTTAAAATCCACTTTGATAATCATATGGGCTAGTGGATCTTACTTACTTCTATTACAGGCCCAAGAAGCACAATACATAATAAGAAGCCCAATAGGAGAGAGCCTAGCTAAGCTAACTAAACCCTAATTTCCCTCCCTTCCCTTAAAAGTATAACCACCCAATTTTCTACTATCGAAAACAGGAAACCCAGCATTTTTTTGTGTGTTTGTGTCAGCTTCTTCCTCCTTCCTGCTCTCTTGGTCTGTGCCCTAGTGAGGTGAGGTGGGATTTGCTGTGGGTTTAGGGTTTAGAACTAGAAATGGTGAGGCATTATACGATGAAGGGGCAGAAGAAGAGGAAGAAGAGAGAGGAGAGGTATCACAAGGAAGAAGAAGAAGAAGGAGATGATGCTGTGGATGATGAACCCACCCATGTCGAAGTAGAAGAAGAGGCAGCAGCGGGGAAGAGAGCCAAGACAGAAGGAGAAGCCCAAGGAGGAGGGCAAGTGCAAGTTGGGGACTTGGACGGCATTCCTATTAGTCTCAGTAGTGACACTTCAAAAACCAAAGGAGGAGTCATATTCGTCCTCGAGAAGGCCTCTTTGGAGGTTGCAAAAGTTGGAAAGGTGGTGCTCCTCCTTTGCGCTAACTCAGTCTATACTACAGCTTGCTTACCCGTGATTGGTCTCTTCTCTTTTCTTCCCTTTTTTTTTTTGTTGGAGGAGAAGATAAAGAACATAACTTGTTTGGTTGTTTGTAAATGCAGACTTATCAGATTTTGAATTCCGAAGACCACGGCAATTTCTTGAGGAAAAACAACAAGAATCCTGCAGATTACCGCCCTGATATAGTTTACCAGGTTACTACTTTGAGATTTATATCTGTTTATTTTGCTATTTTTAAATTTTGACCCTGCTCAATAAGGTTATTGAATTGTGGTTTATTGATGATTTCAGGCTTTGCTAATGATCCTGGATAGCCCCTTGAATAAGGCTGGAAGGCTACGAGCTGTCTATGTGAAAACTGATAAAGGTGTCCTCTTTGAAGTTAAGCCACATGTTCGTATTCCAAGGACGTACAAACGATTTGCTGGTATTATGTGTAAGTTCAGCGCCTCTCTCACTGTAATGGTCCGAATATGTATACTATATAAAACTTTGGGTTTGTTGTCCCTTCCTTCCTTTTAAGTGCCGTTGTCTTGCTAAACTTGCAGTGCAGCTGCTGCAAAAGTTAAGCATAACAGCTGTTGGTAAACGCGAGAAACTTTTGCGCGTGATCAAGAACCCTGTAACCCAGTACCTTCCCCTCAACTCTCGTAAAATAGGTATTCATAATCTCTAATTGGCATACCTGTTTTTCTAGACTGTTTCTAGGAGTGATTAACACTCCTCGCTGTTGTATCAGGCTTCTCCTACAGTTCTGAGAAATTGGTTGAGATGAGGGATTATGTGGCTACAGTTCCTGACAATACTGACCTTGTTTTTGTGGTATGTTAAAACATTTTTTTTTATTTTGTCATTTGTTCTCCCTCTTTAAAACTCGGGAAATTTCTGATCTTCCACTTTCCTCAGGTTGGTGCGATGGCTCATGGGAAGATTGAGAGTGATTATATCGAGGATTTTATAGCAGGCAAGCTCTTCATGTGCCACTCTATTTGATAATGACAGTTTTTTGCGCATATTTTGAGCTTCTTTTGCCTTCTTTTGACGTTTTGAATGTTCCAGTTGAATTCAGGTTAAATTAATCCATTTACACATAAGGCAATTATCGAAGTGGATTAAACCAGTGGCTAGACCAAAAGAAGAGTCTATACATAGGGTTATGGACTTATGTGTCTATAGTTCCTGCACAATGCTTTCCATTGATGTTCATAGCAACCAGTGTGTGCAATTAGGTCAACCTCAGACTTAAAATCATACTGAAACTCCAAACATAAATCCCTATCCCTGCCTATCATTGTAAAAATTTCTCTGTTGTTCTACATCCACGGTTTAGCATGTATTCTCATGACCTTTTAAGGCTTTTAAGAGTATTTCTTGAGCTAGTTTATTGATCATGTATTATGTATCTTGTAGCCAATCTTCTGATGCTGTGTCTCAATTGTTGAACATGTACATAGTAGCAGAGCTTCACTCCCTTCCAATTTTATGGGGAGGTTCTCTTGTCACCAGAGTTCTTACAAACTTTTATTAATAATAGCAAAATTCGAAATTTATGTCCTCATTAATGCCAATTTGTTCTAGCAATTATGATGAAGTGAGCTCTGCTAAAAATAATTTTCTGTGCTTCTCATATCCTGGACACCAAAAGCATATATCCTGATTCACCTTTTCTGTTATTTCTATTTTTGTCAGTTTCGGGTTATCCGCTAAGTGCTGCTTGGTGTATTGCAAGGGTTTGTGAGGCTGTATCCCTGAAGTGGAGGGTGAACTAAAGAGAAATGACCGGAGATCATAGTAAAGTTTTGTTTTTGCTTTTAGTTTCATCTGAACTTGTCATTTTTCTTTTTGTTTAGCAAACAATACATGGCTCATATCATCCAATCAGGTTGTTTGTAAATCAAATTGTAGTTCATTGAGGGTTGGTATCACTTTGAAACTGTTGTCAAATGAGAAAAGTTATGCAATGCTATGTAAGATTGAACTTAGTATAATAGTATTGCATACGCAGTAGTGAAGGTGCTTTATCTCTGAGATTGGTAGACCTCTTTTTGTTACCAAAGGGCAATAAGTAAAAGCTAAAATAGTCTCGAATTATGCATGAATACCGTCCCCCTTATGCCTTCCTGGTCTCTGTGACAACGCTAACATTGCATGACGTCCAGCAACATTTTTGGGACATGGAAGTTGGGAAACCACAATCAGCACAGATTCTCACCAGGCAAAAATCAAAGTTCTGCATTTTAGTAAATGTTCAAACATTAACATTAACAGCAAACTTCAACCCAAGAATTCAAGGGCCAAAAACAAGCTCTTTACCACTTAAAAGTTTAGGTTTTAGGGAAGCTCCCCCAATCTAGAGCTAGGGCAAACCACTAGGCTCAGCGAGCATTTACAGTGATATTTACAGATTACCCATTAAGAGGGACGTCGATAAAGTTCAACTTAATAGGAGTGCTTACTAAACTTCAACCAATTAAACCAACCCTCATTGGCAAGCTCTTTACCACTTTGGTAACCAGATGTTTATCTCCCATGTAATCTTGGATTTTTTGTAACGCCTATCTCTGAAATTACGATCATTTATCTACTGCTACAGAAATGTTTTGTTCCATCACATTAGCTAAGGATTTGCAACAGAGTATGATAAGTGAAAACCTTACAAATGATTGCTGAACAATTAGTTACATACAATTATAGCTTTTGTAAATCATACACTTTCGGCATGCAAACAATGTGACCACTTCGTAATAATATACACACAGTTTACACAAATCTAAAATGGACTAGTTAATGACCACTTTGTTCTCCAGCTACAGCAGATAGCTTCTTCGTAAGTTTGACCACCTCTTTTGCATAAACCGACAACATATCCTTGAGCTTCCTTGATCCTTCCGCGTACTTCTTGTTCATAAAATCAATTTCGTTTATAGATTCCTCGTATCTACAACGAAAGGCATCTAACTTTGCTTGCGTCCCAAGAAGCCTCATACGAAGCTTTGCCATTTCCTTTTTGTTTACTTGTCCCTGCTTTAGCGTATAGAAAACGAAAAATCAGAAACCGAATTGAAGGACCACAGGGTTGGAAGCACACATAAAATAGAGCCATAAGCCATTTTCTAAGTAAACCATAATACAACATGGCAAAGCAACGATCAGCAGTTGTTATTGGTGGATTCAACCCATGAACAACAGCATATGAAATTTTCTTCTCCAAAAAGTAAAAATGAAATTTGGAATTTAGTCCCCCCTTCGTCCTACCATAGCAATGTGTTAATCCATAAACTGTACTAAGTTGTAACTAGTGATATATAAGTGTGTCATTACTTAGCACTTCTTGCTCGACTCATAAACTGCTTATCGTGATGTAGAGGTCGATGTGTCAAATGACAAGAAATTCTTCTAATGAAATATAAGAGAAAATCCAGAAACTCTAGCAGCTCAATCTTCCTTTTTCCGTTTTGATTTTTTGGGTTCTGAAAGTCTCATTACATCTTTACACCAACGGTCCCAGCAATTTTTGTTCTTTTACTCTACTGCCCAAACTATTAACTCTCTCCTGTTCTCAAATTGTAAAAGAACTGAAATCTTATGCAGGCATCTCATTCTCGCCATCACTTTCATCACCTAGTTTACTTAGTTTTTGCTAAATCATGATTTAAGGATTTTCTCAGTGCTAATCCTTTTGTGGAACTAGCAGGTCCTCCTAACACTGAACAAACTATATTAACACTGCATTTATAATTGTTTGAACCAGCTCATACATATTTTTCCGATGTCACCCCAGATTCAAGAGGACTTTGAATCACCTAGCAAATGTGCAATGAGACTTGCTTGCCGAGGCCATGGGCACATATTTAAAGCTTTATCTTGGTATTCTAAAGTATATTCATTAAGACAGCTAATGGCCACTAAGGCCACAATGCTTCAGCATAGCCATTCCAGATCAAACATTGAGGGGCTCCTTTTCCTATTTATTTATGGATGTATGCATAACTATATGCATGTCCACGCAACATTTGTCAATCTCTTCTATCTATGTATGCATGTTTTCGTATTTTAAGCCTTAGGGGCACTTCGTGCAGAACCCTGCCAACTTATGTATAGCTGTTGTCGTTGGCATTTAATCATGTTTAAAACTCTAGTGATTCAATTCTCTTTGTGTTTCATCAGTTGTTCTATGCATCAAATACACATCCCTGACAAGGCAACAATGACTAGTTGTGCATTCAAAAAAATTGGCAAGAGAAAAAAAAGCATAGTAAACTTACCTCGTGAAACTTTTTGGTCACAACATCAGCTTTTGCCTTTTCATTTTTCAGCAGATCAATCTCTCTAGACTTCTCCTCGCTGGTGCAAGAAAAGCACGTGGATAATTAAAAAAAAATTCATAAACATTGTTAATAATCACAAGATATATAGAACTTTCAGATGATTCTTACTAGTTCTCTCCTATACAGTGCATACACTCCTTGTATTGATATTCTTATAATTAACAAGCATTCAGAATTCCAGAGGGATGAGATGGGATAATCCTGTTAACTTGAGGCTGATCACATAGTAAAGAGGCTTGTGTCCAGGCAAGCATCGGTGAGCTCAAGCCACAATCCATTAAACAACCAACAAAATCAAGAATGCAGTGATCGTATCATTCTGTTTTGGTTTTTGTGTAAATATACTTTTTTCATCAACAGGCTTTAAGCTATGATATTGTTCCTAATTCATTTTACCAGCCACTAAAACATGTTTAATTATTTTTAAATGCTAATGTTTAATTATTACTTTCAGCAACTAACATGCTTAATTTGTTTGAATACTGTTGTAATTAAGAGTTGAGCTATAGTTGTTCTTTTGAGGGTCAGTTGCTTGGGAAAAGTATGGATTTTCTTTTGGGCTAGAAATAACCATAGCCCATCGTTTTTTATGATGACAGTTTATAACAGCATTAAGGTGATTTGCTTGAAAAAGAGCTCTGTAGTGGTATACACAAGAAAACTTATGTAATCCGTTTCAAAACCAATGATCTTGGCTGAAAAATCTTCAAGAATGGCAAGGCTTTAAGTTCAAGTCCACTGATATCCAAAATGTGTATAGCCGACCTAGTTAAAATCAGAGAAATCACAGAAGAAGATAATTCAGTTTATTCTCCATGCTCTTCTCAGTCTCTACGTTTCTTCAAGCATGATTTATTTTATTCTATATCTCCAGCCATCTTACTGTCTCTTGAGTAGAAATCAAACCCATAATAATAACTTAGTTTCTTTTCCAGTATCCTCACTCTCTCCATGTCTCTAGCACTGATTGTTTGCATCTTCATATTAAGAAAACTTAGCTTAAGTTACTGTGTCCAAAATGTTCCTTTTGTAGTAAGACAACCATACCTCTGGGACATGTTAAAACTGGTCCCGGTGGAGAACGATGGTGAGTCAAAGGTAACGGAGAGCAGAATCATAAGATATTACAGAAAAGGGCACTCAGAAATTCTGATTACTGGCAGTACAGCAACTGGTCTGAATTTTAAACAACTATTTTCTTCATTCTCTGTGCCTGTTACACAACAATAATTGTAAATAAAAAGGCTTACCTGCACTTCTTCTCCCATTTTGCATTTTCTTCAGAAATTGTCAGTCTTTCTTGTAGGATCTTGCATTCTGCCCCACAGGACTTCAATGCATTCCTTATCTGGCATTTCAACACATTCATCCATCAATCTGATATCACTACCATCATTATGAGGAAGCAATCCATATGATTGATTATGTATGGTTATGTTATGAAAAAGTTACAGTCTATAACTGTAACAGCATCAAGAATCAGAAGAGCACAGTGCATGAACCTCGACATTTCTTTCCAATATGCTACATGTAGTTAAGAACAGGATGACTACTGAACCATCAATCATTAGTTGTTCCATTTCTTATCAACTTATGGTAAACACAAAGCTTTGAGTAGTAGCATCCCAATGCATGGAGTAATATTAGAAGAATGGAGTGCCAGGTCAAACACATTTACAACTCCTTAGCTAACGACTACTAAACTGAATTCCCTCCCTGGACACAAGTGACATATAACCCCAAAAGAAAGGAAAAAAAAAAAAAAAAAACTGTACTTGAAGGAGAATGTAACCATGCAAAGATTGAATGATGCAGAAGCATAATAACAAATAATTATTTTGGGAGAATGTAACATGCAAAGAAAGAATGAAAACTCCTTCCAAAAAACATGATGACATGCTATTCCAATTTTGGTAGAAATAGAAACATCATAGCATACCTCTGTTATTTCCCTAGAGAGTGATGCAATTTCTGCATTATGTAATTTTGCCTTCTTCTCCATGGCTTCAATGGAAGCTTTCTCTTTGGCAAACCATATTGCCTTTTCCTCTTCCATTTTCAGAAGGCAATCAGAAAATTGCTGAAAAATCATAAAGACTATCCCGTGACTCAAGCTTTCAGCAAAATGTTCTCTATAATTCAATTAACAAAGTAACCATACCATCGCCAACTCTTCCTTCTCTTCTACCAACAATTTGATTGAACTTTCCAAAATTTGCTGATTAGATGCAGATTCTTCCAACATTTGTCCCTGAGCAGTGAAAGAAAACACAACCCAAAAATATAGAAGTCAGTTACAATAATGACAGCACATAGAAGTGTATAACGTGACAAGATTTTTTACTTGATGCAAAATTTCTTCCTGCAACCCATTCAAGTGTTTGGACATTGCTTCCAACTCTAAAGCTAAATTTTCACTTCTAGATACTGCCTCTTCCTTCTCTTGCTGTGCAGCAGCAACTGCCTCTTCCAAAGTAGCAATAGTTGCTTCCATCTCAAAAGCAAGAACTTCCAGCTGTCTGTAATCTTCCTGACGAATCAAAAAAAGCCAAGAACTAATTTCATGAACAAGCGCAATTTGATTAGGCTCCTCCTAGACAATACATACCCTTCCAAGTGAATGAACTCCAGGAGATCATCCAAAAGCAAATATACAAAGATCCTTTGTGCCAAGAGCTTGATTCAAAGAAATGAATGAAACAAAATAAAGAAAATGAAAAGATCATAGTCTCATTAAATAATGCAGCTCCCCTCAAATAAGGTAAAAAAAAAAATGTTTACAGATGAGAGGAGAAACAAATAAGAGAAAGCCTGATTCCACAAAGCATAGTCAAATCCATAGAAACTGGTGAATGTTGATGCACCATAGCAATGGGGATTTGTAGAGGAGGGGCAGTAGATAAAACAAGATTTCTCAGGGACTAGTATCACTGACAACAAAGGATTATCTGATCTTCCTTGAGCGCTGAGGATCTAATAACATGGAAAGCACACAGCACTGAAATAAATCTAAATCACCAATTCTATCACCTGTGTTATCTGTTCAGAAGAAGCTGAAACACCCTTTGTCCTCTTTTGATCAACAACCTTCACACTTCTTTCAACAATTGAATCTCGCCTACCAGCAAGGGGTTCACGTTTGTTGATGTCACGCTCAAGAAGAATCTTCTGGCCATGCAATCGTTTTACCTCCCTCTCAGCACACGCTTTCTCACCCTAAAATGAGAATATATGCGAGTGAGATGTGAAAACCGAGTTATATAGTTTAGCTGCAAGGGTAAGAAATCCATGTCTACAATACAAACCTCAAGTTTGGTTTTTTCCTGAATGGCATTCTTGAGCTTGGATTCTGCCTCTTTCAACTTTGTTTTAGTTTTCTCGAGATCCTTCCTCATGTTTTCCTTTTCCTTAGCCAAGGAACAGGATGATAAGTGTGATATTTCATTCTGAAGAATTTGAATCTCAGAAAGGAATTCCTCTTTTTCCAAATTCTGCTGTTGCAAAAGTATCTACAACAACCTACAGTGTCAGAGAGGACATCAAGCGATACATATCATTCACAGAAATAAAATAAAAGAAACAATGGGATTACTCTTGAGGTCTCTTCATAATTTTGAGCATCTTGTCTCAGAGCATATATCTGTTTCTGAAAGTCAGCACACTTGTTGTACAAAAGAAGCTGCAATGTTTTCCAAGAACTCTAGGCAGATTAAAATTATGCTCACATGGAAAGTGAAACACAGAAGAAATCAGAAGCAGATTTCAATAGATACTAACAGGTATTTTCTAGTAATAGAGAAGCAAAAAGGTTTTTGCATTCCAATCGTCTTAAAAGACATGCCACAATCTGCTGTTTTTCAAAATAGAAAATAATCCAGTGTTGAAAGAGCTTTACCTGTTGGTGGACTGACTTAGTTCACACAGAGCCTTGCGGGCATCATGATACCATGGACAAAAATGTCTTATACAAAACAAAAAAATTTACCATACCTTCTCGTCCTCAACTTCAGAAACTTTCTGCCTCATGTAACAGTTTAAGTTCTTGTGATTACTGACAATCAGCTTTTCTTCGCGAAAGCTCTGAGTGATCAAGCACTTGAATTCCTAGAAAACAAGAGTTTTTCACCTGTTTAAATGTTTTCAAGTTACTGTGTAAACTTAACAAACAGCTTTGGCGATGTCCAAGATGACTCACATCAAACACACTAAATATCGCAGAGAAACTCTGGAAAACCTCATTTAGAAGTAAGGAGAAACTCTCAACCATGTCCTTTGAACTCTGAACTTCTGATAATAACTCTTCAATCTCCAGAAAGAGCTTCATAACATAAACAAAATTTACCTAGTCACAAACCAACTTCCCAAATCCCACATGGTGTACACATTGCCCAAACCAATTCACATTAAACAAAATGCAAATGGAAGACAGCCATACAATGAAAGGAAAATAAAATGCCATACGTTGGATCCTTTTGCACACTCGCTGGAAGCAAGTTGCTCACGAGCAATCCTGGCCTCCTCCCATGCATGTTGGAGCTCTTCATTGAGCTAAGAAAGTAAAAATGAATGCATTAATTTGCAATTCACAGAGCACAATCCTAAGGACTACTAATACAAATGCACCGAAAGTTAAGAACTCCCATGGAACTCTATTTAACACATCAGGAACCAGACAAATGAAAAAGAAATCTAAGAACGATATATGCAACATTTCACTCCAGCTCAAACATTACAATGATATATGCAACATTACACTTAAATAGAAATATTCTATAATACAAAAACATAACTAGGCAAAGATGCCTATCTTTCAGAAGCATGTGAAAGAATAGGGATGTATGCAACAAGAATAGAAAATTACTTGCTAGAATAACAATCATGAGTATTAGAATTTAGACATATGTAAAGAAACAGTAACATTAGAAGTAGAGATAGAACCATAAATATACAATATCTTATGCCATTCAGTCTTCCAATTTGACACATAAAGTGGAGACTAGCATTATCAATTTTCGCATTTGAACACTGAATTCCATAAAGATCAATGCGTATGTGCCCAAAATCTAAATGATTCAAATGAAGAAAAAAGGTGGATTTTTTACTTCTTTTCATTACTTTGCTGTAGCTCAGGAGGTAGTGCGGTCGTTTGCAGGAAAGGTCTCAAGTTTGAGTCTCAGTTGCAGCTATGAACGGAAAAAAAAAAAAAAAAAAAAGGGAGCTACATGCTAATCTTTTTGCAGAAATCGGGTTCCTTTCCCAGACTAGTATCCAGAAGGTATTGGTCACCACATCCAGGTTTAAAACAATGTAGTTTACAATTCACAACCTACTATTCGCACCAAGCTCACCCATGATTACCTCTTCAAACTTCTCTTTTGCACATAAACTGCTCTCAGTTGCAAGCTCAACAACACTATCCAAATTTTGCTGACTGGAGGACTTCTCCATTTCTAACATCTCAATCTGCACCAAAAACAACAAGCGTACATATTAAGTGCAAAACCAAGCACACATAAAATGGGAAGAAAGAAGGAGAAACGATAACATGCTAGAACATCATTAGAAATTTGTGGACAAGCACATGTAGATGAACCTTTTCTTGAAGTTGTTTGATAACAAGAATGGCCTCTGACTCCCTCAAGCTTACATTCTTTTCCACATTATTAGTGCTTAAGAAATGCTTCTGGCATTCATCACATCTCCCAACTTGAAACAAATCAGCCTCAGCTAGCTTTCTTGTCAAGTGATCAATCTGTATCTCACTAATAGTTCTCTGCACGGAAAATAAACCAGGTGAATGAAACATTAGCATTATCTCCTAATCATTTACCAACATAAACCTCAAGAAGGAGCACAACCTGAGTTTCAAATTCTAGAAGCAATGCCTCATATTCTACTTGAATTTGTGACATTTCATGGTTTTCCTGGTAGATGAATACTTGTCAGGCATATTAAAATTCCAATGAACAGGTAGCAGATGAAAAAGCAAGGGTACAAACCACAAGCGAGCCTCTCCTTTTGGGTGGAACCTTTCTAACTGTCACTAGAGAAAAGTCACATGCATCAGGAAGAGCACCATCTTCAGATGCATTATTATCACATGGCTCCTGTTGCAGGCAGAAATCATCTACACTTCGATTTTCATCCACCAGTTCTCCAAATGGAAGTAGAGGTCCAGCATCACGTCTTGCTCTCGTGGGTGTTATTACAGAAGCCCGTGATTGCACATTTGGAACCACCTAAAACATCAGAGATTATAAGCAAGGGTTATACAGAAGAAAATTTCATAAACTTCAGCCCATAATCTAAATGGTACAAGGTTTCAGAAGTATTTCCTTAGCAATCTGTATCTTATATGACAAAAAAACACAAACAAGAGGAATGTAAATGTGAGGAAAGACAAATATTAGGTCAAACCAAAATCAATGTGTTATTGAGAAAGATAAACAGTAAAAAAAGGTTAAGTTTTCTCTAGTTTGAATTGATAGAAGAGACTGCCATGAAAAGAAAGGTAAAGAATTTGGATATTGACTAAAACAGGAAAGAAAAACTTCATCGAACAAGACCAAGAAATAGGGAGCCAGGAGCCATGTGATACCAGATATTATAAACCTCAAACAACGACACACTAATAACTTCAAAAATGTATAAGGCATCAAATATACAACTCCAAACGGAAAGTAATAGAACCCTTGATTTTCCAGCCACCACGCACTCTGACTGATTACTAACCAATTCTTTGCACTATTTCAACACAGCTCCCAGTCCACAATGTATGCATTGTCTTACATCCGACCTGAGATTGCCACCTTAGACTAAGTGCACTCAGCAAATAATACTTCATAGGAATTATTAGCAATATTTCCAGATCAGGCAACTGTTTCTGTACAAGGGTGTTGTGGCGACTTCTATAACCTCGACCAAAGAGCCAATTTTGAAAACATGTTGAAAGTTGAAAAAAGCTATATATTCCTGTAGACATTACTGCTAAATACACAGTACATGATTTTCTAGATGAGATCTCATGATTTATGTGATTTACATTATATCCCAAAATTTTTGGGATAATAAAACAGAATAAAAACTTAGCTATTTCAACTTCTTTTTCCATATCATAGTCAATGGACAAAAGACTTCCTATTTAACCAGCTGGTGTTGGTGGAATCTTTAAAGATGAAAGTCAGAAGCTAACTTTGACGGTAGGCTGCTTGTAACATTAGGCATGAAATAGTTGACAGGTCATTGTGGCAGTTTCTTAACGTTTTCAATAAAAACTTTTCAAAAAGAATAGATAGGTGATCATCAGATCTCTATACTTCAAGCATGTCTGACCAGTAAGGATCATGTGACTTACTCCAATCGCATCGGCAAATAGATTACCATTATTGATTCTGATCTCTAAACCTGTCTCCATTGTGTTAGTTTTAAATTTTTTATGTATTATTGGAGTTGAAAACAAAATTTCTGTTAATTATGTTTGTGAATGTTGTATGTAAACTTATTTTCCAATTAGTATTTGAAACTCAAAACCAATTAAATATTCATACTGGCAGAATTCGGTGGTTAGTTGCAAAAGATAGCTACAAGAATGCTATTCCAAAGGGCTGCAAACTCCTTTTTTTGTAAAATGCAAATTTTTTGCCATGCTATCACTGTACATTACAATGTTGATTTTGCACCACTAAGACAAAAAAAGAAAAAGAAAAATTTGTACTATTTACAATGTCAAAGTCGTTAAAAATTGACAGCAAAAGCAGTATGGGCTTAGAATAAAGTCCATCAGCTCAAAAGGTTTATGTGAATGAGACGTATAAATTGGAACCGTTTCAGAAACTTTGTATAAATAAAATACCTCTTGGGGAGCCTCTCGTGAAAAATTTCCTGGGCACCATGTGTCACGCCTTTTTCTCTGCAGTATCAAATAAGGACCTCAATGAGAACTAAATCAATGAACTGTTTCCAAAATGTGCACAGATAATGCAGATAAGTATCAATGAATCTGATGTGGAATTCTGTTACATTCTCTCCCACCGACCAATAACAAACTCGTCATCTATCGGTCACCTTACCTACTCCACTCCCCTAAATTGGGTCGGGTCTGATCCGCTACCACCTTGTCACAGGATCATCCTCTCCCTAAAAGATCAACCTAATGGAGTGTGCAACACCACACCCAGCACCTCCCCTCCCCCCCACCTCCTATTTGATGTGGAAATCAATTACAATAAGGTTCATGTAATCAAATTCGGGAAAGTATATCAAGTACACCACTCAATTATGGCAAATAACTTCAGGGTCCCTGATGTTTTGCCAAACTTACTTTCAGCCCTCAAATTGTAAGATTAAACTTTAGGTAACTGGATTGATAAAACATTGAATCTGTAAAATGTATTGAAGTTGACATAGATTCTGAATCCTTAGTGTTTACACTGAACAAGTCAGGCTGGCCACATTCTTCATCACTGCTCTTCCAATAACGGTACTTTTTGACACATTCAATAAAACCTCCAAGCCAGTGTTCTTTAGGACAAAAAATCAATGCCACCAAACTTTTTTTAAAAAATTCTTATAGGCAGGAATCAAGAAAATGAACCTTTTTGAACTTATCGCGGGTTTCATCCCTACTGGAGTGCAACACCATTGAGCTCAAGTTTTCAATTCTCCTGGCTTGCTCCTGCAAAACTTTCTCCCGCTCAGCTTGGGCTTTCTTTTCCTCCTCCAACTCTAAAGTAATGCGTTCCCTCTCCAACTCAGACTGCCAGGAAGTTTGGAACTTTTACAACATTATTCTTCAGAAAGACATTAGCTGTAAACCTGAAACTGAGACTATCAAACCTGTAACAATGTGTTGCGAAGGTTGAGAATCTCCTCTTCCAAATGTTCTGAATGAGAACCCTGAATTCAATCAACAACGGTTAAAAAGAAGAAAGAAATGACATTTCAAGATTCCAAATGAAGACAGCATCTGCACAAGTAATGGGTAAACCTGCAGTTTTGCTCGAAGTTCCTCAATTTCTTTTTTCTGACGCTTTAGTAAGGCAGCATCCGTCAAAATCTGTCATTAAGAAACGAGTGGGGTTATATAAAAGGAAAAATGGTATTACATGGAAACATAATCAATGATATGTGTCAAATGCAAGGGCAAATTAGAAAAGAACTATAAAAAAGCATATGGATATAAAAAAAAATGCATATGTACAGTTTAATCTGGTAAATGCATAATGAATTAGAGCAGAACCTCATTCACATGAGCACAATTCGTGACACGCAGTGCCCTACTTGCAAATTGAAGACTACTTTTTGTCTCATCTGCATGGACCTATCATAAAAAAATTAATCACCCATAGAAATGAGAAATTATTTAAAATGAAATGAAAGAAAATGTGACTACAGGAGAAGCTAAATGCATGTTTTCCTTCCCAAATATCAGGCTAATAAGTTTTTCTTACAGATGCTAGTAGATAAATATAAACCGAAGCTCGATTTTGCCATTTGCCTACCGAGACTAATTCAAAAATAATCCACAAGACAAAGTGCATTTATTTTACCTAAATTAAAATGAATAAATCTAGAGAAAATTACAAAGCATTTGGCAGTGAAAAGGGCTTTTGTGTTGGCTTTTCATAAATAAAAGCTTTAAATATGCATGTACAAAAACGTTGTTTCCACAAACAATAACTAACCATGGCTTCTAGATATGCACAGCTGAGAAATTCCATATTCATCACCAGAGATAAAGAATCCATTAAGTTTGCCAATGTATGTCACAATCAAAATATGAAATTAATATTTTGCTTATGGATGATTCGTTATACTCCCTCCATTCTGAAATAATTATTGTTTAAGGAAAATAAGTGTGTTCCTAAAATATCGTCACTTTGAAAAGTATAATGAGCATTAATTGACTTTCTCCCATAATTATCTTTTATTTCACATAACAATTACATCTCTTTTGCCACCTTAATTAAAAGTGAAATATGGGTTCCTTAATCAATTAGTCCTAGAATCTAGGCTATTAACTACACTCCTGAATTAGCAATGGGCTTGTAGCACATTGGTACTCTTGTAAAAAGCAAGAGGGGTGAGGTCTCTGGTTTGAGTTCCACCTTCATCAACTAGTATAAAAAAAACTACACTCCTTAGTTTGTCTGAAGATTGCTCAAACGACAATTATTTAGGAACAGAGGGAGTAAAGGCTTATGCATAGTAAAATATAGGGCCTAAATCAGGTTACCAATTCAGCAATCAACCAATAATTATCTTGATAAAGCACGTTAGTCCTCATATTACAGGTTTTGCTTCTGGTTGTTATGAGAATAAAAGCCAAAAAAAGCACGAAAATTTCATCAGGATGGATTTATGAGAAGAAAAGCCATCTCCTACACTGGTACAAATGTTTCTCTTTGGATTTCTTTATAAAATATAACTGTTCTAAATAACTACATGTGTAGATTCATGATTGAGGACGTCGGTAAAAAACTCTGTTTGTACTTTTAAGTTGTAGTACAAAGCGATGACATCACATCGTTACCAAAATAAGTTTTGGATCAGACATCTCAGAATGTATTGTAAAACATGATATGAACTTCTGAGATGTTCCTTATTGGACCAAAAAGGAAAACCTGGCACTGCTTCCATCTAAATTTTTATGCCATTAAGAAGAAATTGTCTAACCAACAGACAGCCATACAAAAAGATCCGTACTTTGCATTACATGATAGTGATATATATGTTCCAATTACCTATTTGATTTTAGTCATAGTGCAATCCTTGTCTATGAGTCAAAATAAAGACACGCTACTTTTTACTCTGTCAATGCCCTCTCAGTTTCTTAGTTTCTTGTTAAAGTATAATGACAGAAAAGTGACTCAAACCATATCTTGCTATTTACAAAGTGTTTATCTTGAGAAACTCAACCGTTGACAACCATGATAGAATAGGGCAGATGAAAAAATAGTATTTGTTATTTATCTATTTACTAATGGCTAAAAGAAAATATTTGAATGACCTGGTGTAGTGTTACCTGAGCAAGGGTGATGTTGCATATTATAGCCGTATTTGCATTTCCGCCAAGGGCAGGTTGCAGAATCCTCGTGAGCTTGCTATCTCGATAAGGAACATGGCCACTACATCAAAGCAAATGATAGAAAATCATTAGCCTTCAATCTGCTTAAAGTTTAAATAAAAATAATACTTCTGACAATTTCACAGCCCACCCTTGGCTTTCAGCACCCTCGCTCAACTTTTTTATAACAGTTCCAAGTGTCATCAAGCTTTTATTAATGTGGGAACCCTCCTTGAGCCTAACACCTTCTGCACCAGTTTTTGCAGCACGTTCTGAGCCAGCCAGATCCACCAAATTCTAGAAAATAGGATGAAATAAATAATCTTATACAGAAGAACAGGGAACGTAGCAAGTACAAATAGAAGAAATGACAGTGCCATGACAATGGCACATTCAAAATGAACTCCCAATCCTTAAATAAAGCAAAACCAAATAAAAAATGGTAGGTATTGGAATTTGTCAGTGTTACTCATAACCTTACCAAAACCGAGACACGGACAGCATCACAAGAATTGACAGCATCTTCATCTTCAGTTCTGTCCCGACTCTCAATGATCTATTCATCCAAAAACTATAAGGTGGATGAACACACAAACCGATAAACCTGACAACTGAGATGAGAATTAACATTACCATACGGAAGATGGTGTGGGATCTGCTGCTGTACAAGTTCATATTTGTCTCTCCAATATGTCGATGTGCTGAAATTTTCCAAAATTAAACAAGAACAATCGCCTCTTAGAGGGTTGTGTATGACACCAATATTTAATGCATTACAGAGAATATAGGATTTGATGATACAAATGATAATGAATGATTTGATACTAAGAAGAGGAAGTACAAAATGTTTTCAATAGCAGTGGTATAACAGGAATTACAATGCCTTTTTTTCACAAAAAGTCTACACTTAGGGTTTGGACAGATTAACGAAAACATAAGCTGTACAATAGTAGCAACGGGAACAGCACATGAACTATCATTAAAATGGATAAGGCCGTCAACTTGGTAAAAATATATAAAAGATGTGGAGGTGGCACTATCAGTTACATTCTCCAAACTGCATCAAATCAAGAACTTGCTGAGGAGAGGCAACTATTTCTTCCCGCAAACCAGCAACATATATTCCTCGCTACAATTACAGATGGGAAGGAAAATAAGATGTTAAGAGAAAAAGGGAACATTTGTCACAAAAACTACTCCAGCTAGATGTATCTCAAATACCTCTAGATTTTCATGAATCTGCAATTTCCGATGCTGAGGAGCCAATAAATCATTTATATCCTCATTATAGATCTCCATGTAGGACATTCGTAAAAGGAACTCTCTGTCCATATCCTAACAAATACAAGAAATGTGTAAAGCCCACCAGCAACCAAAGCATATGGGTGCGAAGTGGCCCCTCCTAAGGGCTTATTGTCATTGGCAAAGAACTCCTGAATGGTAACATCAAACCCATTTATGCTTTGATTCATGTTATTCACAGCTAGTTAATCAAATTGCCACCCATCAATTGAATAAGAGTTCTCGCCTTCCCTTTCAAATTAACAAGCTAATAGAGAGGGAGAGGGAGGTATAGACAAGAAGTAGTACTTGTTGGATGGTGTGGAACAAATCATGAACAGCAAGAGGGATAACCCCGGGTTCGGAAGCGGAGCCTCGCATAGTGTGGGTCTTCCCACTGTTTGTCTGGCCGTACGCAAAGACAGTCCCTGCATTAGAAACATAACATTACAAATCCCATTGCAAATTGATCCTTGAATGGAGTGTTACTAAGGATTAGTAAGTGCGGGAAGTTGGTGAGACCATTGAATCCACGAACGGCAGCAGCAACAATGTGTTTGGTACGAGCATTGTAAACCTCAGTGGTCTTGCAATCCTCTCCAAAAACCTGATCTAAAAACAGGACAGTCAAAAAAACCAAGTGTCAGAAAAGAGAAAAAAAAAAAAAAACAACGGAGGAGAGAGAAAAGGAGAGATTGAGAAGAAACCAAGAGGGAGGACCGAATTCAAATTTGGAAGAGTGGTTGGGGATGGAAATCGAGTTGCCGGAAATTCGCCAGGGGCTTGTCTTGGCATCCTCCGCTGAAAGAGGTCTTGCTCGGACGCTTACGTGTATCCTCTCCATTCATTCGATTCCCAGGACTATTAACAAATGGAGTGGAGCTGGACAACAGAAGAAGAAAAACTAGCATCATTTCTTGGATTTTCAGAACAGATTTTTTGGATAACCGTGAAAGTAAAATTTATGGACAAAAAACCTATGGCAAAGAGCCAAAGAAATCTAACGAAATCACAACAGCATGCATTCATAGAGAATAAAGCGCATTACTCAATCGCCGAACTCCTCAGACCTTAAATAACCACTATCTAAGAAATGGCAACAACTGGATCCATACAGTAAGATTAAGCTATCATGTTCATGTCAATTGCACAAATAGATACACAATTTAAAAAGAAAAATGAAAGGTTGAATACATCATAAAACTGTAGTACCACAACATATAACTTGTTACAAAGCAACCTCTGCTGTGAATTTTTTCATATGGACTGTTATTTACATAAGAGAATCCCGGTTTATAAATCATATTAGTTAAGGACCTATTTGTTTCCCATCGGTTTGCTACATGAGCAAAAGCAAGCTAGCTGTTTGATACTAAATTATTGTGCTATTGGTTACGAAAATAAAGCTTTTCAAGGAGTGATGAAAAAAACAAGGATCATTTTGGTTCAAAGTCAAGAGGGTCTTCGAGTACCAATTTGAAAACCTAAACAATTAACTTAATGACATGACCAAGCCATCTCTCTCGAATATACAGAGTAAACCAGACGCGAGAATACATAGCACCGGCTTTTGAAGTTTTCATATGTGCTGTAGAGGGTCTGTCAAGCTTAATTTACAATGCCTAACTAAGTTGAAGCCAAGCTCTGGGCTTTCTAGAAGAGGTGATGCGAGTGCTTGGTCCACTTCAAAGTGTAATTGAAATTTGAGAAGAAAAACGTATATAAAAGGGGAAAAAAAAAAAGAAAAAGAGACAAACCTGGGGAGGAGCTGTGGCGGTGAGGAAGGGCTCGCCGGCTTTGTCACGGGGAGCGGAGGCAAAGCTGGAAAGAAAGACACAGGTGCAGCCAGCACCGGTGCAAGGAGGGAGGAGACACCGCAGGAGGATGAAGACAGTGCAAGGCCCGTTGTCGAATAGGAGGGGAGAACTCGGTTGAGTAAAGAAATTAGGGATTTTAGCCATCTAGGGGTTGGTTTGGTTTATTCGATTCTACTTTTTTGAATTTTTCAAAATGGCGGGTTCATGTCAATTACCAAATTGACATTACGGCCGTTGGCTGTTTCCTTTTACTTTCCCCTTTTTTTTTTTCGTTTCCTCCTTCAGTGTGTTCCCTATATATTCAGTTATTTATTCACCAAACCCATATGTTTAGTCCCCCGAATTTTAATTTATCAAACTTATATTCCCAAACTGGTTGATTTTTGGTATTTAAGTTCATTGACTAGTTATCTCCCTAACAGTTTTCCAATCACGGTCAATGAATCCACCTCGCAAATAAACTTTAAAAACAAAATCAGTTTGGGGACTTAGATTTGACAAATTAGTATTTGAACACCAAAATTAAGTTTTGCCACCTATATGGATGAATAATAAGATTTAAATGTTATTTTTTTGCATCGCTCATAATTGTTTGAAAAACTATGTTCATCTCGTTTGATTAAAAATAAAATTAAAATAAAAAGGAATAATTTTGAGTTCTTAAAAACATAAATTTCTAATTTTAAAAATAACATTTCATAGTTTTTCAAAAGATTTAATTAGAAAAAATAAATATTTTAAATATTTCTTATTACTTTAAAATTTAACATCATTTTAAAATAAATTTTTATGATCTTTTACTAATGTTTTGAATTATAATTATAACTATTTTTAGTATCTTTATTTTTAATGTTAAAATTATTATTCTTATTTTGAAATTTAAATTATTATTTATACTTTTAAATCTATTTCGTTAATAAAATGCTTAAAATTCAATAACCAAGTACCTTTTTCTTAATTTTTGAAATTCTGTAATTTTTATTTTACTTACCATTCAGGTAATGTTGTGGGTAGGGATACGGAATCCCCGCGGGGATTCCCCTCTAGTGGGGCGGGGATGGGGATTTTTCTTGCCCTGTGGGGCGGGGATGGGGGGATTTTTGTACCTGAGTATAATTCGCGGGGCAGGGCGGGGATCACATCACCTGCCTCGTGGGACTCCGCAAAATATGAAATGACAATTTTACCCCTATAGTGTTAATAGATATATTTTTGTAATCGTGATATTTTGGTCATTTACAAAATATATTACTTTTTTTTTGTCAGCAGCCCACTGTGCCTGCCCACATGGCCACACACACATACACAAAATGAGATCTCTTTTCTTAATAAAAAAACCCCTAAATCTTATCTCTTCTAATTTCTAACCATACACACCCACACCAGCACGCACGCCGCGGCCGCACCCTCCTCCTCCACACCACTATCCTCTTCCTCACTCTCTTCCCTATCTCCCATCACTGCCACTACAACAGCCGTCCTCCTCCGCCACTGTCCTCTCCCTCCTACCCTCCTTCTCCGCTCTCCCTCCTCCCCTCCTCTGCCTGTCCAAAGGAGAGCCCGACGAGACTGTTTGCAGGCCCGATGACGAGGAGATAAAAGCCTGAATCTTTCTCTTCTTTATATAGGTTTTGAATTTTTTTTTTTGATTGAGCTTATTTAGGTATTGTTATTTAAAAGGGGGGCTAGAGATTGTAGTTTGAGATTTGGGCTTATCGCCTACGCCGACGGCGGCGACCACTTGGAAGTCCCTTCATGTTTAAGAATAAAATCACGGAGGCCGTCAAGAGCTCCGTCACTCACCTCACCCGCTTCGGCAAGGTCGCTAAGCTCGTCTCTTTCCAACCTTACAAGTCTGCCCTTGATGCTCTCACTCAGTGTAACTCTCTCTTTGATGGTAATTCTTCTTATACTATGGCTTTATTTTTGCAGCAAAAAAAATGTCTTGCGTTGTATTTTCTCCGGTGAGAACTGAGTTTGCTTGCTGGGTATTTGTGATGTCATTGTAATTTCGGGATTTAGGTTCGGGGAATGGGGATCCGAGGGGATCGCGAGGAGCGGGGACGGGGATACATTTTTCGCTGCAGGCGGGGAGCGGGGCAGGGCGGGGAGAAACTTATGGTGCGGGGGGCAGGGCGGGGATTACTCAATCCACTAATTCCCCGCCCCGTTGCCATCCCTAGTTGTGGGTTTAGGAGCTAACTAGTTATAAAAATATATGATTAAATTGAGCAATATATGGTATTTTGAGAAATTTGCACCTATAAATTTTGGCACTGAACATTCTTGTACCAATACTTTTTTTCTCTTGCATCTTTGAGATTTTGAGATTAATCATATTATTATGAACCTAATCAGCAATATGTCTCTTAACTATTGGTTAATTTTTATAAATTAAGGTAGATTATTTAAGTTAGAATTAGAATTTGAACCATAATTAGAAGAAAATAAGTATAAAAGAAATTTTCCAAATAATTAATAGCATCGAAACTAATTGCTTCCTAAAATCAAATGGACAATTTCCATAAACAATCAACATTGTTGTTTCTTGAAATCAATAGACAATATATCGCTAAACAATCAAAACTGTTGTCCTCCATGCTAATAATCCAGGGGCGGATCAACTTGCTTAAACACGGGACCTTTCCAACATGCTTTGTCATCAGTCGCATATTTTCGGGAAAAACTTCTCAGGAGGTCACCCATCCCAAAATTGCTCCAAAGCAAGCATTTTAGAGTTTTTATGGAATGAGCACCAAAAAGGTAGGTGTACCTTGTTAATTTAATTATTACCCATCAATCCATTTAAGCTATTCTCAATTATACAATCTCATACCTACCTCGAAATTACTTCATTTGAGCTATTCTTCATTATACAGTCTCATACATATATAATTACAAAATCGCCCCAACTATGCAGCCTCATCCCTACACAGTCACAGGATCTCTCCTATCTCAGTGTGGATTCGGTTCATTCATATGTCTCTCCGTCTAGAAGTCGCTCTTTGTCCATGCTCAACTCGGCGTTGACGCACACTTCTCGCCCTCATCAACCCTAGGCGTCACAACTTTTAAGACGCTTTATGTTGGACAATAATAAGGTTGTAACTTTAGAAATACCCAATCACCCACCACAAAAAACATGCTAGTTGCGATGCTAGTCGGCCTGCAATTTTATTTTCACCTACATTGTCGAAAGTGGCTCCTTGGGAAGCTGTATAGTATCCTTCCTAACCAAGAATATTTGGTCCTAAAATCTTATTATTTATGACTCCCCGGGGTCTATGAGGCCGGGAAGTGTACGCCGAAGTCGGAATGAGCATGGATAAGGAGCGGCTTCCAGCAGGCTTTAGACGGAGGGGCACATGAATGAACCGAATCCACACCGGAATAGGAGAGATCCTGAGACTGTGTAGGGATGTGGTGATAGGCTCCCGCAAGTATACGGGGTTGTTGTAGTACCAAGGTCGTCTCACAGGGATCTTTGTTAAGTACTATTAACAATGCAATGTAAGATTATCTAGAAGAATCGTAAGTCGAGAGAGAGTTTAATGTTGAAACTAAGATTAAAGCGATAGAAAGCGAGATTAAATCCAATAATAAAAAGCATCTAGGACTTCGGG